>JAULBU010029986.1:0-16091 GCA_032358235.1 Odonthalia washingtoniensis
GTAGCTGGTCGGCTATGTACGTTCCCGAAAGTCCTGAGAGTCTCGATGTTTTGATGTGGTTGTGCAGGGATGAATATGAATAGAGATTGCTCATTTTCAGGTCATTGATATGATGCTGTTCTAATGTTTGAAACCATAGATTTCCTCATTCAGAGAATCCATATAAAGGTTGGAGAAATTTATGGTATTGGTCTGGATTTAAATTTAAATTCGAGATGCTTGAGTTGAGAAAAAGGTCCGTGGGAATGGGAATGGCTCACTGCAAGTATGCTTGTGTCACGTCTGATGTCCATAAATCGAAAAAATGGATGAGAGGGCTGATTAGAGTCTTATAGATGATGGTTGAAGCGTCTGGGAGGAATATACCATGAAATTATTTAGTTTATGATGGTGTCATAATATGAAGAAGCGAGCATTGTGGGAATTTTTCCCATGGATCCCTGATTTTAGAGCTAGTACAAACCGTCCAGGGAGTATTTCGCATTGCCGGGTATGTATTCTTTTAATACGACCTTGAACGTCCCTCTCTTCAAAAAGTTTCAAATTTTGTCTTTCTTGGCTTGAATCATCTTGAGAGTTGATGAGCGAAGGTAACTAATCCCAAGGATTTCCGATAGGAAGACGTGATCTTCGATTGAAGGTTTTCTAAAGGTTGAGAGAGTTCTTGATTGATGAGAAGAAAGATGACGAGAGCGTATTCGGTAAAAGGCAAGGTTTTACCGATGCTATGTAGAAAGGCCTTGGCTTCCCGTTTGGGATATAATAGATGTATACCAATTTGAAATTTCTATCTGGAGAGGCCACCTTGAATAAATCCCTGAATTCACCATTTTTACTGGTGTGGCTTTTTTCAAGTCAAAGCAGGACTTGATCTCCTGGTTCATAAAAAGAATCTTTACCATTTGGTACATTATGGCGAATGGCCCTAGACACTCCCATCTTGTCAATATGCATCGTCATTTCTGCAAGGATAGTTAGACAAAGCTGTCTTCTAACATTAGTTGTTGGTCTTGTGCAGAAATCAGCCGGAATTTCCAGTCGGTGTAACTCACCAAAACAAAGGCAGATGGTAAAAGACCTTCTAGTCCTGCTGTATCAATTATGACCTTTTCTGAAAGCGCCAGGATGAGTTCGAAGTCTGATTTAGGGTTTTTCAGCATAAAATTTCTTACCACTGTGCGGATGAGCTGATGGTATCGTTCGAAAATGGATAAATCATTTTGCGCTTAAATACCCGTGCGTTCGACCAATATTACGTCAATGGCAGCTAGTCTTATGAAGGATGGACAAAAATTGGAAACTTGACCTACACTATACGGTTGGGACGGCCTGTGTAGATGGAGGGCCAACATCGGATAAGAGCATTCTATATTGATTGCGTGTCATGATTCTTGAGACGAGCCGCTGAACTAAATTGGGTCCCCTAATCAATCACGTGTAATATCGCATGCTTGGTTTTCTTGGTTGTAATATAGAAGATATCTATAAAAATGAGCTCATTGAATTTTGAAGAGTCTGAGCCAAAAGAGGCTTGAAACAGTAGGAGGCAGAGGCGACACCTTGACAAGGGTCGCATTGTGTTGATATCTTGTTAAGGATCAGTAGTGTTTCAGGGTGGCATCGGATGGGTTTGTTTTTTGCAGGAGGGTGAATTGTTTTGTTGGTGAAGGATAAAGGAATTGACGAAGGAGTCTTTTTTTCCTCCTGCCGAAAAGTTGATACGAACTGAGTCAAAAGATTGAAGAAGGGTATAAAGGTGTGAAGATTGACTTCTCAATGAAGGGAAAATATTTTTCCATGTAATAGTACGTACCACTCGTGTTGTATTGTTTTCAACTTACCAATTTGTTGTGAACGTTATCTATCATCAATGAATGTACGTAAAGCACGTTGAATCCTATCTGATGTGGAACGTTAAAGGCTACTAAAACCAGTTCCACTTCGATGTTATCAATGTAAGCTGGCGTCACCAGAATGAATATTGATTTCCCAAGTGATGGGGATAATTCATTACCAAAAAGGAAGAAAAGTTTGGACTTGGAGAGTGTTTTGTCAAAGTTAAATTGCGCATAAATTCTGGCCGGAGCTTGTTTACCAATTACACTCCTTGAAGCTCCACTGGCAACGAAAAAGAAAGGAGTGAATATTTCGTTCATGATGCAGCAGTTGTCTAACGTTGTCGTATTGCAGTCTATAATTCTTTTCTCATCCTTATCATTGTTATTAATAGTTGTCTCGACCATGGAGGACTTATAGATAGATTGATTAAGGATTTCTGTCGGTATGGATGTGTGAAAGATGTTAGATATGTGGGATGTAATAATTGGTTCATCCAATGAAACAATGTCATCGGTGTCGTTATCAGAAAATTGATGCTCATTAAATGAGACAAGTTGAGTGGTGATTATGTCAGCTTCATCTTCATCCATGAATGTATCACCAGTTGGTAAGTCTGATCCTCCATACGTAATCGTATCTTCCTCGAATCCATTTATATAGTCACCTTGGACGTATACAGACTTATCACAATTAATCAGGTGATTTTTCATTAATGAACTCATGGCTCCTGTAGAGCATTGCTGAGAAGGGTCCAGTCTGAGAATCCGTACTTGTAACAATGACGGTTCGCGGAGTGGTGCTGATGCGAGTTGTTTCCTCTTGATTGATTAATTGATGATGTCGATTATAATTGTTGCGGCGGTGGTCATAGGATAACTAGTGATGGGTATTTTCTTTCCCATGAGAGTCATAATTATCCTAATTTGCATGGTGATATCTCTACTATTCGAGAAGCGCTTTGAAAGCCTTTAACAATCTGGCCATAGATGATCATTTGGGGAGACGTATCTTTGTATTCCTGCTGAGAGATAGTTGTTATTTCTTTCTCAAGGGTAATCGTGTGAGCCAAGGTGATCTGGAAACTTTCATAGTCCAATTTTTCACAGATTTTGTTTACCCTTGGGATGGTAGACCACTTGTATGATGCTACCGCCGTACTAAGGATCATAGTTTGTATGTATCGGTACTGTAAATTGGCATAAACTGAGGGCACAATTAGTCAATGTTTGCACAAATTCGGGAGTGGAAAACGCTTTCATTTGAGGTCTCGTGCTCGGACATGAAGGTGGACAGTCAAAGGTTGTCGAGTCGATGCTGAGTTTCTCTCTGGAGATCGGCTGAGTCGTATTTGTTGATACGGATATTAGAAACGGTGGCGAAGTCTATTGATGATGTTGTATTTTTGGAGTGAAAATGAAGAAGCAGGTTCTTTGAATTTATTAGTCTAGAACAGAGCCTTCTAGCGATCTCTGAGTACCAGTAGGTCAACAACGGATTATAATCACAAAGGCAGTTGCTAATGCTTTGGTCGAGTGCGCCTGTAAAGGATCGATCTTTGAATAAGTAACTAAGGAACTTTATCAGTTGTCTCGGGTTAATACTTGTTGCTCCGTAACTGTCGTCAGAGTCTGATGAGATCTCACCATGATTGTATTGTATAGGCTCCTCTATTTTATGCTGACAAGTAGAAAGAGCGGGATTGCTTTTGCCACGTAGACTTGGATAGTGGTGGATGGCGCGCTACGTATTTATTGCGACAAGCCGTAGTTGCTGGTTGCTTAGAGGTTGCCTTTGGGATGTAGGGGTAGTGTTTTGTCCGTATGTAACTCTCTCGGTGGTATTCTAGATATTTCGGATAGATGTCGGGGTTGGTGTGAACAGCGAAGTTGGTTCGAGTGGAGCAGGTGGAGGAGTGTTAGGTATGTCAGGTGGCTGGTTCTCATCATAAATAGTTCCTGGTTCCTATTGACGTCTTTACAATGTTTTGCAGCACGAGTTTGCTTCTTTTCTGTGATACACAAGCCAACCATAAATGCATCATCAAAGCAGTGCTACTGAGATCGTCCGCCATAAAGTATATGTTCTGTATTGTAAATTGGGAAGGATCGGGAAATACGTAAAGGGTGGAGATATCCTTCAGCAATTCAATAGAGGCGAGGGGCAGCTCTAAATACGCTTTATTGAAGAGTTGGTTGTCAGGTGGTAATGTGTAGCGTAGGTCGTCTAGTAGTTCTTGGAAGTAGCTTGTGAATGATTTTACACTTACTTCAAGCACCGGGTATTCTGATAAAAATCATTTTGCTACTAATTTGAGTTCACCGGCTAATTGTGATGTTGTACGAATTGAAGCTGCGCGTTGGAGGCAACTATTGTATCGGGTGATTTGTTCAACCGAAAAAACGTTTGGCACAGGCGGTGTGTTCGAAAATATCGGGGTTATTGCGTGTTTCTTCATTCTTTTCTTTACGGCTTGAGATGTTTTCGTTTCGTTTCGATTTTTTGATTGTAGGTTAATACGTAAGTTGAATCGTGGGCGATGGTTTCTTTGGCTATTCTGATTGGATAGGGATGTTGTGATTCGAATCCAGATTGTCGAAGAATACACTTTAAACCGAACGGTACTATACACGATTTTGCAAGATCAATTTCATGGCTAGTAAAATACAGTGTAAGCTGATGTGAATATCGTGGATGGTGGAATCTGAATGTAAGTTCGTAGGGAGTGGGTGTATTGTGTCTTCAGCCTAGGATTAGATATGCACAGTTAGCGAGATGAGGACGGTAACTCGAGCGGACAAGTGGATCAAGCACAAAGAGGAGCAATGAGAAACGTAGGGGAAATGATAGTACTAGCTGAAAACAATAGTACCTCAGACTTGGGTGCAAGTTCATAGCAATACGAGCTCCAGCGTCTTCTATTGACTGGGTAAAAAACCTGGTTGGTGACTATTGTAAACTATAGTTTAGTAATAGTTGAGAAAAGAAGTGAAGAGGAAGGGAAGAAAAGGAATAAAAGGAGAAGGTTCTAATGATGTTCTTGTAGTAAATGAGAAAGTCAAAAGGCAAAATCCAAAAACAGTGATTTGCGAGGCGGGAAGCTTAAAATGAAACGTTTATGCCAGATTCCAGACGAGTTTGGCTGGAAGGTCTAGATTAAAGTATGACATTTTGGACTGGAGGGTCCAGCTTAACGTATGACAATTATTAGTGTGGCCAATTCTTGAAGCTTCAGACTACTATATTCACACACTCGGAGAAGGGAGAGAAGTACGATATGATAATGAAGGATGATTTGACCACATACGTTTGGTTGCATACAGAGATGGCGGCGGACGAGGCCGTAGAAGGACTCATATCTTTGTTAGCGGCATTTGACGTTGTAACTACTTAGGTTTCTAACCAAGGATCCTCTTTCAAAATCGACTTAATGGAAGGAATTCGGTAGGAGATGATAGTAGGGCACCATTTTACTACTGCGTACACACCTCGGGCGAATGTAAAGGTGGAAATAGGAAACATGGATATCATCCGAGCGACGTCTGACCTATTGTTCAACTTTAAGTTGAGCACGAACCAATGGTCTAAGGTGATAAAATTGGTACAGAAAATCTTAAATCATTCAACGTCAAGACAAAGAGTAGGCCTTGCTCCAATAACATGCCTCACTGGTATACCGTCGGATACGTCACCTCTCGTAATAGAGGAGACCAAAGAAGCCAGTAGAAGAACATTGTCGTGGATCAATGGATAGAAGTTGGTAAGTATTGAAAATTTGAGAGAAGTTGTAGATGAAATGCAAAAGCGTGCCAGCTGTAGCGTGAACTCGACATGACAGACAAGGTGGGAAGCAAGAAAAAGAAAGAAAAAGGTACATGTCCCGAATTTTATGGTTGGGGATTACGTATTGGTAGCGAAAAGAGAATTCCTTAAAATAGAGAAACTTACCTTAAAATGGCGCGGTTCTAGACGAGTGTTGGTGGTGTTTTAAGATTACCTGCACGAAGTGGAGGATATGCGGGACAAAGCAAACAAGGTGGTACACGCAAGCCAAATCAGTCTGTACCAAGAAGCCAAGAGTGAAGTAAACGAGGAGATGCTGGAAAACGTAGAATACACTGAGCAAGGTTACTTGGTACACAAATTTACAGACCTTTTGTACAAAGTTGAAGAGAAGCGGTACGTGGCTCAGGTTTATCGGAATGGGTTTGAGTCTGATGATAGCACATGGGAATCTCTGTTAAATCTCATGGAGGATGTCCCACCTAAAATTCACACGTTTCTGCAGAACTTAAATGATGAATAATCTCGAAAAACTGCGTAGGCGGTCGGGATCGAAAGCATGTAAAGCAGCTGTGTGTTGATTATCGATTAAGAGAAATGAATGCCTTGTTGATGCACAGGAGGTACAGTGAATACGGAGGGAGATAGTTCCCACAGGCGGTTGTAAAGGATGGAGTTTTTTTGAAGGAAAACAGAATACACATACTACATTATCTGAAAGTTCTTCTTCGGAAGGGGGAGTGCAGCATATTAGGTGCTGAGTGGCGGAAAAAAGCAAAATTTCACGCAAGAAAAACACTGGAAACTAAATGATTATCAAAGTCACTGTAAAGGGTCTAATTATTTTACAGGTGGCAAAAAAGTCTGACACACAGACACGTACAGACCTGAGCTAGGTCTATGAAACGTTAATTAGGCCTAAGGAGCGTTACAGTAGGTACGGGAAGAAAAGGTTTCACACATGTGGGAATGAACCAGCGTCAACTAGGTCAAAAATGACGGACAAGCCAGAGGCATAACCAGAAAGCTAAATACGTCCTATAAATAAGAGAAGGAAACCAAAACTTGGTAAGGAAAAATGTTACATCATTTTTACAAAACAGAGACCAATCGGCATTTCAAAAGCGAATCGAATTCAGAACATAAGAAGATTGTACGAGGAAGAGACGAGGCCTTTACGAATTAATCCCTCTTCTCATATACCAGGGATGCAGTATATCCACACGTAGTGGATGTAGTTTCTGCTAGTTGGAAGGTTCCGGCTCACCACAAAATGAAAAGATATTCACAACCCTGGACGCATTCTACGGCTCTTGGCAAGTCCAAATTAAGCCAGAGTATAAACAAAAAACCGCGTTTGTAGGGCACGCGTGCATGTGCCAATACAAGCGAATGCCATTTGGGCTTACAAATGCACGCACGACTTTGCAACGTACGTTGTACCTAATAATTACTAAGTTCAAATGGCAGACTTGTCTCATCTGCTTGAATGACGTTATCATGTACTCAGATGGTAGATGAACACATCAGACATAAGCATGAAATTATAACCTGTCTCATTGCTGCTGAAGTCTTCTTAAAGATCAAGAAATTCCACTTCCGCAAGAATACCGTCGAGTACATCGGCCATGTCATTAAAACAGGATAACTGGATATAGGTCGAACAAACACGGAGTCACTCCAGCAAGCCAAGCCACCAAAGTCACGTTGGTCGACGGTCGAAGACGGAATTGCGATAATTCCTAGGACTCTATAAAGTCCACAGACGGTTCAGACCAAGCTTCACAAACATAGCAACGAATCTCAACGAGCTGTTGAAGAAGAACAAACCATACTCCTTCAACTTGAACGAGGATCAGATTCAATAATTTCACTCTTCCAATGAGGCCGTCTGCATATCGCCAATACTGTCGTTACCTCAAATCAAACTACCGTATTCAGTTGACAAAGACGCAAGCAACTACCAAGTCTGCTTCACACTCTTCCAAACCCGTACAGATGGGGAACGTAAACCTATCGGGTATTGGTCTCGTTCATTAAACCAAGCCAAGAAGGCCTATTCCGCAACGGAGAGAGAATGTCTCTCCGTAATATGGACTCTTAAAATCCCCCGTCCATACCTTCTCCATGAAAAGTTAGTCATATACACATACCATGCAGCGCTTGGCTGGTTGTTTGAAATCATCGATCCATCGGGTAGACTTATGTGCTGGTGATTGCGCCTAGCGAATTTCGGCTTTCACATACAGTACAGGAATAACAAGACCAACACACAGGACGACTCTTCGTCACGACTTTGAACATCCGTGGGACAATTGTGGACGACGAAGAAGATCTTCCAACATTCACTATGCAGGAAGAAAATAGCAACATCCAGGGACACATTTTCCTGTCTAGAGACAACGTCAATCACGACGCCCATCACACCCAAAAGGACTCGTCCACTGTCGAAGAGGAGCACATCTCACACGACTTGGATGATTATTAGGCCGATAATGTGTTTAATTTGTCGGGTCCGACACAGTCCGTCTCGTTGTTCCAATAAATGTAACTGAAGGATACACTTGTCGCACAGAAATTCGACTCATTTTTTTGCAACATAAGCCAAAATCTTGAAGAGGGGGTCGTACAAACATTCGGCTTCAATGAAGGCAGACAAATAATTCGGAACCTGAAAACGGATCACATGTGGTCGTCCCTAACTCCTTAGAGACAAGAGTATTTCATATACATCAGTACGCCAAATTCGGCGGTAATACAGGAGGCAGGATACTATACTAGAGAATAAGCCATCGATTGTGCTGACCTGCATGCGTAGTTTATTGTTACGCCACAGAACGGCTATGACCAACTTGAGACCGTAACCGCATGAAATTGCGTAAGAATGTCCCGGAACTTCAACTATTTTCGGCAGAGGCACCACTCGAATCCGTCGCTATCAAAGTGTTGGGTGAACTAATAAAAACCGGACGCGAAAACCAATACATTTTGGTAATATCAGACCGCCTTACGAAGTTAACCAATACCGTACCCATGGAGGTGTTTTAAGCAGCCGAAGTTGCCATGCACTTTGTAAACGAATGGGTCTTCAGATAAGGAACCACTAAGGAACTTATCTACGAAAACGGAGCATGATTCAACCCGAAGTTCTTTAAGCAGTTTTCAATATCCTGGACATTCATAGCGGCTTTACCACTACGTACCATGCCCAGATGAATGGACAGGTAGTACGATACAATAGGACCATTGAGTACGCAATACTCAGCTACTTGGTTGATCATCCCAAGTATTGGGACCTATATAACGGCGTACTAATGTACGCCTAAAATTTTCACCCACAAACCTGGACGGCATTGTTCCATTTGAACTGGTTTTGTCACGACTACCACCAGCACTGGCGTAAAAGCGGAATCATCAAGATCAAAAACTCCAAAAGGGGCCAAGGATACATGGAAGACATGGATGGAAACTGCCCTTCGCGAGACAAAAGGTAAGCTCCATCGAGCAGAAACCCTTTATAAACGCAACTACGACAACCGGCTAAAGAAACAGATGGATAACATCTTACCAGAAGACGGAGTATTTTTACACGTCGAAAGACGGAATGAACGGGGACATCGGCACAAGTTGGCTGCGGTGGCAGACGGCCCATACAGAGTTGATGATGTAACGGACAATACCTTCGGAATTGAACCACCATTAAAGTCGGTGGAGAGAGTTTCATTATTGCGAGTAGTTTTGGCACCTTAACCACGCACCATGGAGGAGATTGAAAGATCCATACGTCCACTAACGGATGGAGAGATAAAAGCTGAGGATTACCTAGTCACGACCATGGACACTCGGGACACGCCAAGACGAATGACAAACCTGGTCAACCGTAATACTGCAGAAACACCAACGGATGACAGCGAAGTCGTAGTCGAATATGCAGTTGAAAATGATACATAAGTTGAAAAAATTCGAAACAAGCCGAGGACGAACCAATCCCAACGGGGAAACTAAAAATACATGAACTGGATGAAGACAACGAACAACGGTTTGCAGAAGCGGATGAATACGTTATTGAACGGAAAGTCGTCCGTGGTACCAAAGCGATAAGCAGCACCAGAACGTGGGATTTGGAGATACGACTTACCGCGTTCGTTGGACGGACATTCTCAGGGAGAAGAAGCCTGGGAGCCCATCAGACACCCTCCGAGAGGCAAGCTGTTGCGTTACTATAGACGCTTGGTAGTTGAGTTGCCAAATAAAATTAACAACGCAATCGCGGGATGAATGCACCTTAAATCGACCAAAAGACACCAAATTGGTGTCCGGAACCAACAACTAAATTCAAAAAAATACATTTGAGTCAAACAGTGCATGCTTCACTGACAAAACAACTCTCCACCGACACCCACTACACCGAGCTTTCAAACAAGCCGGTTCACACGGGCCATAAACTACATGCACACTGTACATGGCACACTCAAGCAGAAGAAAAATCGATCGACGTTTTAATTAGCTCGCCACACCACGTGTGTGTGTGACGTCGTTTCAAAACTACAGGTGGACGGAATACAGCCACAAAACACCGACTCCATAACACCTGAAGTCACGAGCACGAGGGAGAACATATCCCATCCCATCGTAACCAAAAAAAAACGTACGACCCTTGTGAAAATCCTAGACCCCTCCGACATAATCGGACGAATGAGTTTTACACGTCTCCAAGGAGTCGTTTCACGCCACAAACGGTAAACAATGGCCCGAAACAAACCTCGACCGTGAGGGATGTGCACAATCAACTATCACTGAGCATTCACGTCCGTAATACAAGAACAGAGTAACTCTGGCATAAATAAGCAACAAATTGGTCGTAAAGCCTACACCAAAAGCAATTCTACAACACGAAGACCATACAACGCGCAGACGAACTCGGACGACTACAAAGACTTTCTGCACTGATAGTTAATAAAATTCGTCGCATCGCGCGTCAGGTCAATAAACTCCCTCGAGTAACCCGGGGCGAATCAAAAAGAACGAAAAAAGAAATGGGTAAACAGATGAGCTCTGGACAGTAACATAAAAATCACATCTAAACCTCGCACCACCATACTTTACAAAGTGAGAGATAAATAACTAACGCAGCTTGAGCTGCGGAAGCAATCGAGCCGACACCCAACACGGAAACTTTGCAACGATTCCACAACGAATGAAATAATCACAACAACAGAATTTATCTGGTAAAGCACTCAATCAAAGCAAGTCATACTCTAAACAGACAGAGGCAGCCATAGATTGCGCAAGTACTACCGCGGTAAACATCCACATCAAACTAGGGGAAGCCTAGGACAAAATACCGCAGATATACCCTTGTAATTGACCTCAACTCCCAGTGATGTACCGCTCTTCCAATTCAGTCTCAGGGAAGAACTGTTGGACTAAACAGGCAGAGGAAGCCGAACCAAGAATGACACCACTTTACATGAGGGAGGAGAACTGACTGCATCAAATTATGGACTGTCATCCAGAGGGATAGGATAAAATATACCGGATGGACTACCGTACGTATAAATGGGTTGTTACGGGTCTTCCATAACAGCGTCATAGTTATCCCAACCATCCCCACTATCATACTGGCTACAGTCGTTGTCACCATTCTTGTTGGCCCCAACAGGAGCACCTACTAATCCAATTGGGGACGAATAAGAATGAAAACCTAGGGGTGATCCTCAGGGATGGCAGCAAGGTGACAAGATGATAATTTATTTGCATCCGCTTCTTCGATCACACGTCTCGCACATCGATCATAATACACCCAATCGGCACTGACTCTAACGCAACCGCGCGAATGCTCCTCTTTCTTCTTACCACGTGTACGTCACGTGGGCCATAACCGACTGAAATCCGTGCGCTTGATCATACGTAAGGGACCTATTTATTCGAAGACGTTCTACTGATTTCCCAATTTTGATAACAGGTTTAACTCACGTCTGAACGAAATCGTATGAGGAGAAACGGCCCGAAGCCGGTAATGATAATACACTTCCGGAATCAGGATGGCCGCTGTCTTCGCCGCAATATAGGTGTATACTACAACGTACCACCCACTATTCGGGTAGTTATGCAACTCTGACATCACGTATGTGAAACAAGGAGAAATTGCAACAAGGCACGCTCTGGGGACCTCAACCCGCCCCCACCTTTAGTCAACATAACCCAACCGTTGTTTCGCATGTTGGGGCAGACATGATGATACAGCAAGAATGTTTATGGAATGGCCAAACCGTATGTCGACCTAAACAGGCGTTCGTCTCTAACCAGGACTTTCCAGTATGAGGAGTTCTTGACGAAATACCGAAACGCATCCTTAATGGAGGGTTTTGTGAATAGCATCGCTTCATTGGAAACCATTAGTTGTCCCCACCAGCCTTCCAACATATCTACTGTGACCTTGTAAATATTTGAAACATACTCTATCTATCCCTGTGCACGGTAGAGGGATCAGTCTGCACGGATATTATACGGAAGTGGAGGAAACGTCAAAAATGGTTTAAACTTGAGTGACACGCCTTACAAAAATCAATACTAACACTGGTAACGGTTTGGCCAATTCCGACCAGAAGGTCGTCTCCATAACAACAGAAATGTCTCCGCCACGATTCGGTATGTATCGCTGTCAACGAAATACCCCCAGGGAGGAAACAGTTATACGCAGATCGTGGAATTATCGATTCGTCCAGGACGGCCGCGTTATCGAACCACGGGACTGCCCTGTAAAGCGCTGGATCATCAAATTGCCCGACATCATCATATGGGATTAGTGCCGGGTACGTCTTATTTATAGCAGCTAAGAAGCTGGTTCTTGTTCTCTCCTCTTTTTGAGGAATGTCGATCTCAACACCTGGAAAGGGGATAGGTGATACCACTGGAGCGGAAGGGATACGAGCTGTCATTCCAAGAGTAGATACCAGGGGCATATATCCATTGGATGCAGTTTGAGGTTACGCTGTACGATACGAAAGTTGTCCTACTCCCGTCAATTGAGACGCGTCGCAAATAGAGGAATTAGCTTCGTTACTAACGAAAAGAACATTTCCAACAGCTAGTAGCTGTTGGAATGGTAGCTGACGGGTAGTCGGCGCACTCTGTTCTTCCTGTTGACTCAGGCAGAGAAAAATTCGCACCGTCACTCATGACGTGAAATAGGGAAATAAGACGGATCAGATTTGGGATGCTAACGGACGGCCACGAAAAGTCCGGACGCATGCAAAGATAATATGACGAAAAAGAATTAATTCCAGGAATGTGGACCTTGCCAGCGATATCGCAGTTAGCTCACACATAGCGTTCGACTATTGAAAGAGAGTGCTGTGGTGCAATTGGTCGTCAACTGAGTGACGATGAACACAATCACAAGTCGACAGCGCTTGTCACACGCTTGTCACGCTCATCCACGTTCTTCTGTAACGTTTGTCTAGTTTTCTGCGTTTGGCTTAATTCAGGCAATAGAACAATTGGCCACAAGTTTTCCGAACAGCTGTACACTCAGTACAGTATCTTACTGTATTTGATGTACTGTACCCTCCACAATTTTCCATTCGGCGAGAGGTGAAGTCTTCTTAAGATTTTTTTCCCTCAATTCTTTTAATGATAACAAACACAAACGTTTTTGAGACCTCATCTACTCCCGGAATTGCATTCGTCGTGACCGAAAAAACTCTTTCGGCTCTGAGAAACCGTTAGCTACGCCAGAGTTATCCAACCACACTGCTTCAAAAGCGAGTACATGAACCTGCGACCGTTAGCCGCGTCATCACAAATAACCGCTCCAAATGCCTACCTACTCATGGAGTAGAATTGAAACCATCGCACAACCTGTTTCAACGTGCATTATAAATCCATTCCACGTGTCTAGTTTAGCAACTACGTATGCGTTTTACACACGCTGAACGACAGCGACCTACTTCCTTCAATCTCCATCTTACCTCCTCTTTTTGATGGAGTATCTTACCTCCTCTTTTTGATGGAGAGCGGATCATACGAGTTACTCGGAACGGAGTGTCCCGAATGACCTATAGTGTCTCGTTTATTCCGCTTTTTGGAATTGAATTTGACTACAGTGGAAGTTGAATTGATGAGGATGTAGTGGAGGTCGACGTCGTGGAGTTGGCTACGTTTTCGGTTCGTGTTGCTGGTAGTGGCCCATCAACCGCTGTCGTCGAGAGTCACTTGCGCGGCGAAGAGAATGGACAATCCGTTTTTCGGGATATAATACTGTACGCGGATTGGGTTCGTATCAGCTTATGTTTACTGGACGTGTTAGGGCATCATCGTGGCCTCTGCGCCGCACTTCGGTGCTTTCAGCCGGAGCCCCAAGGGTCAATCAACGAGCTGATGCAGGGGTTGACCTCCGCAGTCAACCGTGGAGGTAATATCATCTCGCAGCGTAATGAAGTACGCAAGCAGGAACCTGGATAGCCGGAGCACCGGGTCCTTAATAGATTGACAAACGGGCCGTGGGGGAATTCGACGAATCATGGGCATGGTCGACCGACTACAGGTCCATGAAGAATGGCTCTACACTCGGAACAATCGTTTGGAGAACAATTCGTTGGCACGGGGTTTGATCCCGTACCGTCGCCTGGTGGAGGATTATTTAAGTGACCGCCCCTGGAATGGGCTGCGTGGGTCTCAAGAGAATCACGGGGAATCCGATTCAAATTATAGCTATCAAAGGGGATGAAGATGTCGTGCGTGGCCGCGTGCGTGGCCGGGAAGATTACCTCCCTGGGTGGTATTGTGGTGGTTATGGTGCCGCTCAGGATCCTGGTTGGTACGATACCACTCCGAAATTGTGCAGAGGTTATGATACTTCTGGAGGCGAGGTTATGTACGATTATAGCCAAGACGGTTAGATGGAGTTCCTTCTGCTACTCGGTGAGAGATGCCCTGTCGCTCCTGTTGTGGGAGGCGTGGATGAAAAACTAAACAAAATCTTGAAGACTTTGTCCGAACCCCTTCCATTGCCCTTTTTTTACCAGGGGAGGTATGAATGGGAAGTGACCATTGGGAGGGGGAAGGTCTGGAAGTCTGATTCGCAATCTGACCAGAAGGGTAGGAGGGGGACTCGGAGTCCTCAAAATAGCCAAAGAAGTAGAACTCGAAGTCCACCAATAGGTGTTGTTGGCGTACACAAATTTCGCTAATATAGGCAAAATGAAGACGCGGTATCATTTATCGAGGGAAGGTGGACTTAAATTCCGCCAATAATTTTGGAAGGCACACGTAAAGTCCACAAACACATTTTAAGAAGGCGGAATCAATCCACCTGTAATATGAGATGGTGGACTGAAAGTCCGCCAGTAATTTTTGGGAAGGGGACATCAAAGACTTCCAATAATTTTAAGATGGTGGGCTGAAAGTCTACCAATAATTTCGGATGCTGGACTCAAAGTCGGCCAGTCAATTGGAATAGCGGACTCAAACTACGCCAGGCAGTTGAAATGACGGCTAGAGGTCCGCCACGTAGTTGAGACGGCGAACTAGAAGTCTTCCATGCAGTAGAGATGGCAGACTCGAAGTCCGCCAAGGTTGGTGAAGGAGGAATGGAAGTCCGCCAATAATGTGAGACGGAGGACCCGAATTCCGCCAAGAAGTGGATGGAGCAGATTGGAAAGCCGCGGAAAAAGTTCAGAAGGTGGCTATGAAATACGCCAGGGAACTTTCGCTTAAAATTGTGGAAGGTGACTTCGCAGGGGTGGATGCCTTTATTGAGTACCCATCGTGTCTGTCACTACACAGCAGGGCCGTCACGTGTAACGCCCGGGTGTGGAATATTTTCTGTCATTGGGGACGGACCGTGTGAGTTGCAGACGGAGGTGAAAATGTCCGTCATTAAAATGTATGCGGATTATGGGTGGTCATTTAGAGGGCGACATGTCACCCTGGGGGAGTTGTGATAGGCCATACGTCACGCATGACCAAAAGTCGGTGGTTAAAAGCGCCAACAATGGGCAAAACAAGAGGATGTGGGGACGGACCGTGTGAGTGGCAGTCGGACATGAAAGTGTCCGTCATTACAATGTCTGCCGGTTATGTGTGACCACTTAGTGGGAGAAATGTCACCATGGGGAGCGTTGTGATCGGCCATATGCAACGCGTAACCAAAAGGCGCTGGTTAATAGCGCCACCAATGGGCGAAACAAGAGGATGTGAGTGTGAAATGGCCGGTGATGGGGGTGATGCGGCCAGAAATTGAGAAAGAGTCGTTCTCGGTGTGGGTATTGCGGGGAGCATCGACGGTTGGGGATTTTCCAGTGGGTATAGCCCGGGGATCGGAATTAAAAGACGCCAATTGGGGAGTGATTTTTTTCATCTGAAATCCCCCAGATAAAAAATACGTTACTTTTCCACGTACCATTTCGCGAGTTTCTCTACCGGTACGTTCCTTTTTGCGAACATGTGCTGCGTCCTCACATGGCCGG
>JAULBU010029997.1:0-16785 GCA_032358235.1 Odonthalia washingtoniensis
ATAGTTGGTAAAATGCTACTGGTTATATTTGATGACGCCTCAGCCCGATCCAACCCAAGTGCAACAGACTACGCGCGTGGTTCTCTCCTTGGCGGCTCTTTGTCACGTGTCGCCATCCCAGACATTACTCCCCCCTCTGTCGCTTTAAACAGGGGACGGTTATTGATAGGAGTAAATTCTCGGGCGTTTTGGTCTGGCGGTTGTGTCATCGGATGATTATAGAAGGAGTTCATTATTGGAGTTGGTGGTTGTGTGATCGTATTAATTACGGGGACCAGTGCACGTGTGGTAGGGATTGATGTAGGAGTGGCCATTAAATTCTCTGTCTCGATGGACGTGAATGTCGGTTGTGGTGCAATCTGATTGCTTGTCATAGGATCGAGGGTGAGACTTGTTGTGGTTGAATTGTGCACTGGCCCCCTTTGGTGAACATCCCCTTGTCCCTCCATCGATGTCCCCTGATGCCGAGATGAAGGGACTTTAAGTAGTAGTTTGAAAAGCAGGATTTTGACTTTGCAATAGAATTGGCTGTTGATTATATGCTGAGAAAGTGAAATCATTGTTTCGGTTTCCGTTACGGTTTCCGTTTCAGTTTCTGCTACCCACTTTCCTGTTCACTGCAGAGTCGGCACTACATCATGCCGTTCTTTTCATTCCGCCTTCCCTATTGGCTAAAATGTTAATGTTTGTAGATTAAATTTAGAGGGTGCCATACAGTGCTGTATGCGAAATGACTCTCGCATACACCGAGAGTCAACGTCAAAATGTCTTGGGTGTTTTTCGTTTACTCGACGCTTGGCCCATGATTTTTGCAACGTATCCGAAAAATAAAAGTAAAGGGACAAAAACCCCTCATGCCAAAACCCTCTAATGTAATAAATCGGACATGCATTGAAATAATTTTAGAGAAAGGCTAACATGATGTCTTCCCAAAAAATAAAAAGGGAGAAGTCCAAATATAAGCAGTAAGTTATGAGAAATGAAAGCAAATATAGCGTGGTCCCGTACTAAAATCCAAAATTGTCTATACGTTCAATAAAAGTCCCAAAAATATCAAAAAGGACCGAATATAATTCAATTATAGCATTTTGACGTCCCAAATACACTAACAGGCAAGGGTCCGATCGTGTACAGAAAGATAGATGGCTCGAAAGCCACGTTCAAAACGGCTCCCCCTTTGCCATACATTTAATTAATGGTTATGGGACGCCCAGCAAAACAAGAATTGAAACACTCCATTTTTTAAACTCGAGTCATGAACATGGATTTCCCTCCATTGCGCCTTTAGCCGAAACAAATTTTTCAAAAATTTAAAATTATTGTAAATTGGTTTTCAAATATTTTTAATTATTGTAAACGTTTTTTCATAAATTTAAATTTATAGTAAACGTGGGGTGAGATAGTTTTAAGCAACTGTTCCGTCAACTCTAGTACAACTCCTTGTGTTATATGCTGTCGCCCCACATTTTGAACATCTTTGCCAGCGCTTTTGGCTTTGCTCGAAAGAAATTACGTATCTTCTTGTCTTAGATCTCCCTCTCTTCGGTGGGATCAAAAGTGGAAGTTTTAAACATCGGAAATGACCAGTACCATCCACAAACTGGTTTATGGAGGAAACTGTGTATAAGGAAAGATTGTTGTACTGTTCCTTATATGTAGATTTCTTTCCGTACCTACTTAAATGCGTACAAATGTCTCCTCCCGATTTTAAAACCGCATACGTAGCATGAACGCACGGAAAGCATATATTTTGCCACTCTCCATAACTGCACGTTGATAAATTTAACGACACTTCATAGTTAACAATTGGATTGTTTTCTGGTAATATTTTTACATGTCCCCGCGATTGGTCGAGGAATGTTACGGGCAATTTTCGAGGAGCTGCTCTAACAAGGATATCATCTACATATTTGTTAACTCTTGGTGCTAAACATTCTTCTTGGATGCGATTGCAATCATATTTTGCCTGCAAAAATCGTTTTTGATCCGTCTCTATTGATTTGATGAAAGTAGCACCAATAGCAGATTTTCTTGCCGCCATATTTGCATTATTCATGCTTTCCACCCCTTACGTCGTTCATTTACCAAACAGATCTCCTCTGCTAATTGGATACTGTTCTTTATCATCCACCTTTGAAATATATGCCGAACTCTTTGCGGTATATATATTTTTCAATGATTCCAATTTATTATGGTCCCAACAATGTATTGCATCTGAAAATATTTTCGCACCACCTGAGCCTACATGTTTCATGACATTGATTTTTCTGTGCATAACGCAAAAACGTCTTTTCACGTTTGGCAGAACTTGTTTTAGTGCTTTGTAACAACCCTTACCTTGTTCCATTATGATTCGTATGTGGTCCTTGTCAAAATCATAATGATGTTTCAAAAACTGAAACATAAGAGTCCAAGTAATTTCAGACTCATTATTTGCTATAAACAGTACATCCATTAAAACCTGTCTTCTATTAACATCAGACCCGTAGATGGAGAACATAATTCCATTCGTTTATCCAGTACAATGAGCAGCATCCGCAACAAAGACTGGGACAAGATTTTCAAACATCTTTTTTCTAACAAGTGGTGCGGATAAAAGCGCATAAAGATACTCATCTCCTTCACTCAATTTTTCGCTTATCTGTTCACGTAATGTTTCCTCATTAACATTTTTGGATTCTTTCTCCATTGCACAGGTTGGTGCAATCTGTACCATGTCATCATGGCATCTTGTCATAATCTCAGCTTCATGACCATTATCATTTAGTCTTGATGTATATGAAGGCAATCTAGAAATAATTTGAAGTTCATAAACCTTCATTAAATTCTCAGCTCTTTCTCTTACTCTTTTCACATATGATGGACATGGTGCACATCTTACAAACGGTCTTATAGCAGATCTAACATCTTTGGAAGTCAAAGAAAGACCTTTAATTAATCGAGTTATAGCAATCGCGACCAGCATTCGTGGTTGATATGCACATGTATACTGCCGTTTTCTTGGTACGAAAGGAGGGAAAGAGTAACGAATTGAGTCTGTGACACACCAAGTTCCACTTTCTCGACGTGAAATTGTTATGCGAAATTGACAGTTACTATCCATGCATCTAGCTTTTAATTGGGTGGTTGTAAATCGGCAGAAGAAGCCAACAGATGAATTATGTTTAAACATTGTCTCCTTCCACATCCCTCTGACATTTCACAAATCGCCAAGTGAGCATCATCACGTCCGTCAAAGACTTGTCCTAGAAATAAATTTGGTCAGTAATCTCATTCAAAGGTATAGGAAACCGTCCATTCCATGGTCCAAAGGCGTCCTCGAGTGCTTCTTTACATATCCGAGACATCAGAGAGTTATTGTAGCGGAGAAAAAACTTTTTCACTTGCAAATTTCGTGACAGGTTGTACACCTGTCATTTGTAAATGAGAAATGGTAAAAATCAGTTTTCATCTCATATCTTAAAATCAAAATAAATGAAGTCAAAATGACTTGTGAAAGCAATAGAAATCGTTGATGGGTTTTCATTTTTTGTTGCCATTTCGAAAACCGAAACCGAAAAAAAATGGTACTTTGGAACCGCCACTCTCAGAGTACGACACACCCCAACCCATTCTTGAACGCACTACCAACTCAGCTACAGTCACGTCTCCGTCGATCATCACAACAGCCCCCTTCTCCCTAATCACCCTCGTCTGCAATAACCAATCCAACAAGACATCTCCTCCCACTACCGCTCACAGCTCACCGTCACAATACTCAAGTAACAAGAAACTCCCCTCTTTATCCTCCCATTAACACCCACCACCCCGATACTCAAGTAACAACCAACTCTTCTCCCCTCTTGCCATCACTAGGCACCACCCCGATACTCAAGTAACAATAAACTCCCCTTCCCCTCCCATCACCACCCACTACCCACCACCCCAATTCTCAAGTAAAAAGTAACTCCTCTTCCCTCCTCCCATCACCGCCCACCGCCTACCACCCCAGTACTCAAGGAAACGGTAAATCCCTTCCCCTCCCATCAACACCCACCACCTCAATAATCAAGGAACAAACAACTCCCCTTCCCTTCCTCCCAATACCTACCACCATCCAAATTTTATAGTTAACAATCTATTCCTCTACCCTCCTCGATGTACCCCACACTCAATGAACACGGCACCCAGTCGACAGGTATCATACCATCGCAAATAAATTCAGGTGTAACTCGAACTACAGGAGAAGTTGATTAAATGGAAGGGAACGTAGGAGAACATTCTTCACTATCGCAAACTGGAAGCTTAAGTCGTATCATCAGGAAGAAATGAATTCTCTTTTCGAATGAATGGGATCTTATTCTGCTACGCAGTATACTGTTTGAAGAAGCTCATCTGGCACGGCATGGGGAGATGCAACAACGTTTCGAGAAGGATCTTAAGCGCTTTGTCCCGCAGCTACCGGGGGATGTGTGGCAGTCTACAAAACATCCGTCGTGGAAGTCTCTAAATGATAGACATAAAAAATCACTTTCTGATCACCGTACTACCACACACGTTAATGAAGCATCTTCCGGTATTGTGGAGGTCGGGGGGAGCGGGAGCAACTTCTGGATGACATCTTTTTGACTGTGACAGAAAAGGAAAAGGAAATAAGAACAGAGAGGGAAGAGCGAACAGAGATGGACAGAAGACTACAAGAAGCGGGGAATTCGATCCGGAACCAGGCAGCTGGTGGACTTGAAACGAATAATGTGCCACTTATTACACCACCATCGTCGTCCAATTCCGTTGCTCCTTCCGGATCGAGGTGCCTTGATTTCGATCCCGACGAAGACAACCGGCGTTTGTTGGATGAGCATATCAAACGAAGGTCGGAATACGAGACCAAGCGCATTCAGTTAGAAGAGAGACGAACTTCATTACAACAGGAGACCGATAAATCAATTACAGATCGTTTACTACGTGAACAACAATTTAACGAACGCCAACTAGTGCTGGAAGAAAAACTTTTTGAGTTTACAGAAAGGCATCAAGCACTTGAAACAGAAGAACGTAGATCGCGTCAAGAGGTTGACATGGAAGAACGAAGATCTTCTACTATTATGGAGCAAAAGAAAATGACTGGCTTGCTTTCAGCATTGAACAAAGAGTTATTAAAAAGAACTCATAAAAGTAGCCGTATTTCTTTAATAAATATTTGTTTGTAACTATCGTTCAATTGTAGGAGGTTCTACTTGATTATTACTTTAAACTTTCCCACCATGGCCCAAACAGACTGTGAAATTTCACAATAAAGCCGCCCATTTGTACATAAGTGCGATTGGTGCCGCACGTACTTTGAGCATTCTTTTAAAATCTTTCGAGGACCACATCTGTTTGAGGTCCTTGTACGAATTCTCAACACCTACTCGAACGGCACTCATAGCCTTGTTTTGCAGCTGCTGTTCAGGGGTTGCAAATTATCGGTTAAATGCAACCTGAAGCCATGGACGTAATACATACGCCGGATCCCCGTATATTTAATATTGTCGGCCATTAATATTCAGGGTATCCTGCAAAATATTATCCATTTTGCTTTGTCTGTAAATCGCAAGGTCATGACGTTTCCCAGTCTCAGGTCCGAACATATGAAAGATTAGGCCATCTGGTGTCGTAACTGTCTGATAAATCAGACAGTGGAAACGCTTTTGACCGGAATAACAAGCTCATCAGTTCACACCAGGACCCCTTGGTCTCGTCATTTCTATTTTACTGCAGTCAATAAGTCCCACGCAATACGGTAAAGTAGATTCATTTCCCCGTATGGACTCTGCATATCGTGCTGCTCTCTCAGTCATTAAATATCCCCTAAACTATGTCAACACATGCCCCCAATTCTCAATAAAGTGCCTCTATACTTCCCAAAAAAGCTCCGATAAAGCCGCAATACGCATACCAAATACCACTTCAAGTTCTCCCCACTGACATGATGCAGCCAACCGTCGAAGTTCAATGAAACATGATGTTATTGGGCAGCATCTATATTTGGACGTCGCCGTTTTTCCGAATGAAAAGTCAATAATAGCCGTTACTTTTTTGATCTCATTCGGTAGGAACCGAAAGAGTTTGAGGCATGCTTTACTTGAGAAAAGATCCAGATTAAATATTATGGAACTGATATGACCGTTCTTTATACGGATCTTCTCCATAGCTTTTCTGTGCTTGTCACATTTTTTTTAAAGGTGTAGAAGGATAGCCACGTCAACCCTGAGTATCATCGTAAGCCTCAGCCGATTTGAACACTTTCTTAATCGGCTCGCTGTCTTCTTCATAGTAAAATATGTTGGCCTCATTTCCATTTTTCCCCTTTCCTTGTTCGCTTCGACGAAATTTTGTCTCTTCCAGAGACAAAATTTCATCAACACACACGTGCCTAATCCAGTTAATTTTTCCCTGAGCCAAAATCAATGTTTTTAATATTTATAGGGCACTAAACTCCTACAAACAATAATTCTTGTTTTGCTGAGCGTCCCATAACCATTAATTAAATGTATGGCAAAGGGGGAGCCGTTTTGAACGTGGCTTCCGAGCCATCTATTTTTCTGTACACGATCGGACCCTTGCCTGTTAGTGTATTTGGGACGTTAAAATGCTATAATTGAATTATATTTGGTCATTTCGAATCCTCATAAAATTATCTTCAACTTAGGTATTATGCAAAATTTAATAAAAAAATTGCATTTGAAATCATTTTGGCCATATCTCCGTTCCGTCTAAAACGCGATAAGCTACTTTCGTTCTTGACGCCCACCATTACGCTTTTCTCTTTCGACATTGCCAACGGCGTCTTCAACGTGGAGTTGTGAATCAAAAGCTGTGATTCAGTAATGAACACCTCGAAATCTAGATATGTGTTGTCACTGTTTGTGATCACCATCGCAGGTATATTGTGCCTTGTTTTATTCATATCCGGCACCAACTTTTCCGAGGTACGTCGTATTTGGGCACCATATTTCAAATCAACTGTTCAAAAACAGCCGTTAGCACCTGACGCTCCCAACCCACAGTTTTTGGCTAGCTTATGTCAAGACACTTACAACAACGGCTTTTACTGGCATGGACTGCATCAAATACTTCGTCATCAAACAAAATCTATTCTCGTTCTTGATATAGGATGTCATTGGGGTGTCACCTCATTTCCAATATTACTTTGTTTACCAATTCATCATCGAGTCATTTCCGTGGAACCAGTTTTCGAAAATCAGCAAGTAATGATACAGAATGCTTCACAATTAGGGTTGACAGAACCATCATATTCTTGGCGTTTAATTCGTGGTGGTTTTTCCAACGTTACAGAAGAAACTACAATTTTCGTACCGATACATCGTACAGATAATACTGCCTTGAATAGCGAGGCTGCGACTGCAAACGTGGGTGGTGAATCTAGAGCCGAGACTGTTCAACTATATCGTGGTGATGATGTCATTTTTGACGATGGAATCCAACCGGGATGTATTAAAATTGATGTGCAAGGTGCTGAGATTTTGGTGATGAGGGGCTTAGAGAAAACGTTATCAGAAGATCGTGACTTAATTGTCATGGCTGAAAATGATCCAGGGTTAATTTGGAAGTATCAGATTGATGAATCACCTGCAACTTTTATGGAGAATCATGGATTTAAAATTTATTGTCGACCTGAAATTTTTGTACATGATGGTTCTTTTTATGCAAAGAACGAATCACAGGCTCTGACTGCTGAGAACGTAAATACAAACACCAACATGCCGGAGAGATGTGAGGATCTTATCTATTTGAAAAACACAAAACCAAACCCGGGGGTATTAAACGTTGACGAATAATCAACCGTGATTAGGTCAATTATTACGCTGCAGTGGAACGTATCGGCGTTACTTGGCCTAGTGCAATGCAGAGGAGTACCCAAGAAGCACAAAACCAATCAACTTGATTGCCGACAGTCTAACAAGCACACAAGTCACACAAGTAGGCACTACGCATCTTCATCGCCCAGTCCCGAGTCTCGTGTACTGCGGCGTGCAATTCTCACCGTGACCTCGTTCGCATTGTTACCACTCAATCCGAGGTACTGGCTTCTCCCCTCTGTTGTTACCGCGAGGTGTCAAGGTAAAACGATAAGTTTCTGAAAAGTTATCCTCGAAAAACTGAAATTCATCAACCTCCAGTTGACGGTTTTAGCGGATTTTTGGAAGAAGTCTTGAGACTTTTTCCCATGACACGTGTAGAAAATCATAAAATGAGCCAATGATATGAAAGGATTTCATCTGTAAGATTATGAAAAGATCAGTTTGGATGGGATAGTACACACTCCTGGGAGCGTGTGAGGGAGTATTTATATGTAAAAATGTGACCGTCACAACGTTACTTCTCGGAGATAGGGACGCGTTTTATATTATAATTACAGAACGGGCTGGTAGGATCTACCTTACACTGAAGATATATTCCGTGACAAACATTTCTGTCCTGGTTTGTCACGTACCTCCCTGCGGTTCCCGGAGAACCTTGGCCGCCATTTCCTTGACAGGTGCAGCCGACACAGAATACACAATATTCGCCAACGAAGGTTGACAATACTCAATACAGTGGACTCAAAAACAGTGGACCCCAATCAAACAAAGCGTTGTTTTGATGCATTTACATTTCAACGGTGGTTCTGTTTTGAAACAACCGGCTTCAAACACAAAACGATGATGTCAACAACATCACCGACTGCTACAGGCATCACACCTCCGATATACGTTTTGTCATCAATCAACGATGACATCACACTGCGTGTACCCCATCTCCCATCACCAGGTGAGACGACCTTATCAACCAATCTATCGCATTCACTGGGAGGGAAGGGCGCAAACACAGCCGTTGCAGCATCCAAAGCCTCATCAGACAACATTGAAGTTCATTTCATCGGTGCTGTCGGGGATGATACTTCTGGAGCTTCATTACTCGAAAGACTTTTTGCAGACCATCGTGTAAGAGTTGATAATGTGTCACGTATACCTAATAGCCATACTGGACAGGCTGTTATTTTTGTTGATGACTCCGGTGAGAATTGTATTGTGGTACATGGAGGTGCTAATTCAAAAGTAGTGTGTGATATGCTGAAACATGCTGTCAGTGAAAAGAATGAAGGAATTGTGGTTGCTTTACATATGGAAATTCCTATTGAAACTGTATGTGAATCTGCTCTTTTCGTACGAGACATTGGTGGTACCGTTGTATTGAATCCAAGTCCTGTACCATCAACAAATTCAGAAGTACTTCATTTGACAAATAATGGGAATGCTAGATTATGGGAATGTGTAGATGTGTTAATAGTGAATGAAGGTGAGTTGACAGCACTTTGTAACAATAACTTGTCCATTGACGATAATGATGAACTTTTAAAATGTGTGGATTATTTACGTGATGGACTGGCAGCGACAAGAGCGAATACCATCGTCACTCTCGGAGCGAGAGGTGCCATACTTATTCGTAAGGGAGAACGGAAGATTTTCCGCGTGGACGCGGTGAGTGTCGATAGTGATAAAGTCGTTGATACAACTGGTGCTGGTGATTGTCTCACAGGGTACATATGTGCTGGGATTGCACGTGGATGGGATTTAGAACGTGCTTTAAAGACAGCTGTGGCGGCTGCTTCTTTATGCGTGCAACGGATGGGTGCTGCGGATGCCATGCCGACATTTATAGAAGTGAAGGCATTGATGGAAAGGGAAGGATAATTCTAATTTCTCATCAAGTTATCGATTGAATCGGTATTATATTCTAGCGTCTGTTCTTTCTTCATCCACTTGTGTCCTACGACCACATACCATCTGAATGGAAGGACGATTGTTAAACGTTCTCATACTAATGAGAATGTATCATCATCTCTCCATCTTGAAAGCACAGCTATTTCTTTCATTCATTCTTTTTATTTATTTTGGGCTTCCATTTATTTTTTTACTTTATATTTTACTTTATTTTTTTATATCCCTGTTGAGGTCTATTCCCTATAAAAATTGTTTTTACTATTATTTACATGTGAATTTTTTAATTTCTGTAGTTTAACTGGTGGAAGAACACCATTCACAAGGTCTACGGCCATTTTTACAATCACAAGAAAAGCTTTTATTATTAACCCCCTTTCCATCAGCAGTAACACCGCCACATCTGAAACATCGCGTGTACCCACTACCTCCACAAAGTTTACACCCGTTACCATCATCACCTCTATTTATGAAAATACCACCTAATTTCTTTACATAATCCATCCATTCCTTATCAACTTTACTGAAAGCATCAATCCGTTCATACTCATCCCAAACGACTTGTAAATCCTTTTCAACTACACCTTTTTCCCTTTGATTTACTTTACCATCCATCCACTTCGCACCCTGTACATTAATGTCACTTGGCCAATTCACTAAAGTACGTACTGATATTCCGTCAAGTCTGAATGCTGAAAATTTCGCTCCTTTTACAGGACGTAATTGGCATGCTACTGCATTTAATGCTTCTAATGAACTGAACCTGAAAATGGATTCTCCGCTTGAGATACTGCGTACCATACTTTCTTCAGCAAATTCTACCTTAACAGGTTTAGCAAGTTGTATGCGTAGCATAAAGGGTCGTAATGGCATGTTTGAGGATTTCTTTTCAGTGAAGAATGGCCCTAGTTCATAAAATGATAGAAAAACTATTATGGATAGTGATATTAATGAGGCTATGCCTATTATACCAGGGCCTGACATTGCGAATGTTAACATATCGACTGCTGTTTCATCATCCAGTGGTGGTGACGATGGTGGAATCGAAAGTTGCATCGTGGTTATTGTTACGCATTTTGAAGGATGAGGAGATTTTGGAAATGATGGTTTGAATGACGATTGATGGAAGGTTACATGATGTCGATGCCGTGAACGTACATGACCATAGTGAGGATGGTTCAATGATGGTGTAAGAAAAGCTGGCAGCATTGTGCACTTAGTCGGTAAGAATAATAAAAGTGAGCACGAAAGACGTGAAGGTGAAACAGGAAACAGAGATGTTTAGTAGGATCATTTGTAAAATGATCCTACTAAACAAATGAATTCCAAAGCAAAACTTGAGATGAAAAAATGGGACAGAAGGAATGGTTTGATTGGTTAATACATACATTTAGATTTTCATTCAAAATTATTTTGCATCCAATTCATTTGCATCATCCAATGAAATAACATGCCCATAAATAATAACCGAAAAACAAATTTATATTCTGTCTGCCAACTCCAATCTCAACCTACATTTCAAAATTCACCCCTACTCAAACCTACCCCCGTCACCTAAAAGCCCAAAATGCCAAAATCAATCATTGCAACATGGCCATTCAGTCGCTCAGGCGTATTTAAAGCATCAACGATTTTACAACAACCTCAATCAGATGCATTAAACGCCGTAGAAGAAGGTATACGAACGGTTGAACTCGACACATCGGTAACATCTATAGGGCATGGAGGATTCAAGAATTCCTGATGCGTTTGGTAAGCACCAAACGCATCAGGAATTCTTGAATTAGATGCTGCGTTAATGACATCTAACCCACCACAGCAAGGATCAGTAATGTCTGTACCTGGCCTTCGGTCAGCGATTCCCTTAGCCAGGTTAATAATGTTAGATTCGAATACCCCACATTCCATCATATCAGGAGAGGGTGCGAGATCATTTGCTGAAAAACATAATATTCAAACATATTCAAATAATGACGTATTAACTGATTACTCACATAAACGATACAGTGAATTCCTGAGAGAAGGAAAGGTCGAAAAGAAAAAAATAGGGGACATACTGATACCGTCGGAATGTTAGCATATGATGGCATGAATAACTTGGTTGCAGGGTGCGCTACATCTGGAATGCAGTTTAAAATGCCTGGTAGGGTAGGTGATGCACCTGTGTTCGGTGCTGGATTTTACGCTGATGAGAATGGCGCAGCATCTGCATCAGGGGATGGTGATCGAATGTTACGATTTTGTTTATCGTTTTACACTGTTGAAAGGATGCGTCAGGGTGCATCTGCTACGGATGCGGCTCGGGATGCTATTAAGAGGGTATTGAAAGGTGAACCTGGATGCCAGGCTGCTATTGTAGCCATGGATTCTCAAGGTGGTGTAGGTGCTGTGGCGACACATAATGGGTTCGTCGTTGTTGTATGGGATGAAGATGGTGGATTAAGGGATGTGAAAGTTGATGGTGTTGTCGAGGACGGAATGGAAGGACAGATATGGGAACATTCTTGTATTTAATTTATTTTTTAATTCGCGGGATTGATGATGGTTCTCTTTTACTCGTATACCCATGATTCGAAATCTGTCTTCTTCCAATCGACAACTTCGGAGGGATCGAACCAAAGTCCGATTTCAGCAGTGGCTGATTCTTTGGAATCACTTCCGTGACTGCATGTCATTATGAGTATAAAAAAAGAGAGGAAAATATAAAACAGTCAGTAAAAAATCAAAAAGAAATCATTTGAAATACATGAGAGGGGAAAACATACATAATATTCTTGCCAGTAATGAGGGCAAGATCACCACGAATAGTTCCTGGTGTGGATGCCAGAGGACTAGTAGCACCGATCATCTTACGTCCTTGTCTGATAACATCTTCACCTTCGAATACCATAGCGATGACAGGACCACTGCTTAGGAATTTACATAAGGCAGGGAAGAAAGGACGTTGGGCAAGGTCATAATAATGTTTCTGAGCATGTTCCAAAGAAGGTTGTACGAGTTTGAGAGCGACTAATTTAAATCCACGTTTTTCAAAACGTGTGATGATCTCACCGACTAATCCACGTTGTACCGCATCTGGTTTAAGCATTATATATCTACGTTCATTTTTATCGGCCATTGCTAAGGTAGTACATCCTACAGTCGCTGCTGCTGCAGTAGCTGCAACGGCTAATGAACGCGTTTGAAATATATGACGTCCTGCGAAAATAGCTGCACGAGAAAGAAGTGACATTTTGTTTAGATTTTGATTTTGATTTTGATTTTGATTTTGATTTTGATGTTTGTGAAATGATGTCGAAGGTCGAAGTATTGATTATGAAATCGAGGGATGATGCGGTGGATGAAACGATAGTGTTTGTATTGGCACGACGGGATTTCGATGTGATTTGTTGTGGTAATTTATTTAGAACAGATAGTGACCAATTAGAATTTAGGATCAGTTTTGAATTGGGCTGCATCAACAAACAACAAGATACATTCTGATAAAAATTTAAGATTCCGAAAAACTACTTGTACACGTGTACGTTGGAGAAAAATCATTTTAAAAAAAAAGTCATTAGCATCGTCTATTCGAGAAAGAAAGAACAATGTGAGGATACAATGAAACAAACTCGACGTCTTCTTCGTCGACATATTTTCATTCCAATCTCTTCCGCTGTTCATAATCGACGTCTTCTGTTCATCATATCAGTACCTACGATAACTATTCTTATTCTATTCTTCACCGTACGTCAACCGTCGAATAATAATGAATACATTTCAATACCAACATCACGTTTTCATCGTCATAAAACCATACCACATACATTAACTTTGGTAACAGTATGTTATTCTGCTAACTGCACAATTGATTACATTTCAACTGATGAAAAACATCCATCAATTGCCAATATTCTGCTCATCATTTGTCACCCTCCCCTTGATTTTAAAAAACAACAGCACCCTTCGTATATCACCTTGATATATGTTGATAATTGCCCACGATTTGCCACAGCTTCTTTGTTAAATATAGCAGCTTCTTTGTCACGTTGTGAATACCTTCTTTTTATTTCATCTCCATATATTAAATTATTATCTTCTTTTTCATTTATAAATCATGATAGTAACGTATTTTATACATGGTCTGCCATCGATTGGTACTCTTATCCTAGACAGCATTCAGTATTGCTTGTTTCAAGAATTCATTTCTTAAATATTCATGGTTTCAATGGAATCATTCCATCAACTAGTACTTCATTACAATATACATCCAAGAAATTACAACAACAATCATTAACACGTTTACATTTCACAAATAATTCATTCATAATATTTTCACATCAGGATGATAATGATTTTGATTTATGTATTGATGCTTTGACTTTTAACGGTTTACATTCATCTGAATATAAAGTTATTTCACATTCTGCATCTCATATTCATCTTAGTATTACAACAACATGTAATGATGGATGTCAATCAATTCCTAGAATGATTACAGCTGCACAAATACAATACATGCATGAAATGTATAACGTACCATGGGACACTGTACACGCTATTGAAAGATCTGGTACACACGCAGCATATAAAATATACAACTCATTAAGATTTGGAAATATGAAAGGAGTTGTAATTATTAAAGTAAAACATGGATTATGCAATCGCCTCCGTGCTTTATCAAGTGCCATAGCACTCGCTAATACCACTGAAAAAGCAGTTTTAATTGATTGGAGAATAGATGAACATTACGGTGCACCCTTAAATTCGGTATTATTACATGTGGATAACATATTATCTATAGATTCTATACAAGTACCCGTGATTATAATAACGGGAAGATTAAAAATTAAAAAAATACACAGTACTGATATGTTCAGCAATGAATTAGATCGAGAAATTGAAAATGTGGACTGGAAATTAACCACTAAAGTATTGCAAGCATTACCATTTGTTGATTTAAAACTGAACGAGTATGAAAAAAGGTTAAAAGATAGCATTTGTGTGCATGTAAGACATGAATCTTACACAGATGATATAAAAGGAGTTATTGGAATTAAAGAATATGAAGAAGATTGGGAGATTGGTCAAACTTTCAGAAGAGTATCATCACCTGAAATAATCGGTATGAAAGCTATTGAGATAGCTGAAAAATTAAAAAGGAAATATATATTCATCATCTCTGACAATTCGACAGATTCAATCAAACGTATACGACAATTGGCACATAGCCATGATATACAAGTATGGGGGAATGAAAACGAATGTGTTGATAGAAGCTCAAAGTGTGTCGAATTTGCTGTTAAAGATTTGATCATGATAGGGAAAGGTGGGTGTGATTTTATCATAGGAAGTGCTTATAGCAGTTTTACGGACGTCGCTGCCAGATTGGCAGGTGTGAAACCTTTACTCGCCGGATTAGACTTCGGTCAACAGTCTCTGCAGCAGTTGTTAATTGAGGTAAGTCATGATGGAAGAAATCGGATCATGAGCATGGTCAAGAAACATCGTCGCCAACAAAAGAAAACGAAATAAAGGAGAGACGTAAAACTTTTCCGATGATGTACTGTTCAGAAAAACTTGTAGCAGTTTCAGTAACGCTCCCCTTTCAATTATCACCTTCCTGACGTTTCACTGGGCGTACTCGCGCACCGGACGTCCGCCTTAACTTTCCTGACTCTTTTCAACAACACATCTCGTTGCAATTGAAGGAAATATCGACAAATGGCTGAAGATTCAGCTTTCTTGGTAAACACTGTTTATTGAATGAAATTTTTATTCAGTTACTTACTTACAACTCATACATAACATAGGTTGTGAACATTACAAATCGTTTAAACTAAGCTACAACTAACAACGACATTAAAATTATGAACGACACAAAAAGAATTATTCCCATAAATATATTAAAAACAGCAAACAACACATACAGAAATCCAAAGACATCAAAACCATACACATCATACAGAAAAATCCGGAATGACACCAAGAATTCTGTTGATGTTGATTTATATGGATCAGCCTATGAACAGCATTATCATTCTCCATATCCGATCGAAGGCTTCCCACAAAGTGATCGAAGTTGGTTTTTCCTTGGACGCCGTCATTCCTTGGACGCCGTCCAATGAAAAACCAACTTCGATTTTTCTCAACCAATCTTGCCACAATCACAGAGCCAAGCCTGTCAGATTCGTCCATCTCTTGAACATCCAACATAATAGTCAACCCCATCACCATCACAATGATCGTGCCATGATTCGAAGTGCGCTTTCGTAACCATCTTGCCATACCTCCGCCATGTCGTACCTTAACCATTTCCCCAGAGAAACTCATCGCCGACATAGATGGGATCAATTGTTTCATTGTCTCATCGACGGAACATTCACATTGAATTCTAGCCTCAAACGCACAATGCACAGAAGTCTTACGTGATTCTTCATGCTTTTTGTTCAATAACATTTTTGTTTTTATCTCATTGATACGTTTCTGAAAACGTTCCATTCTTGTCGGTTCCTCCTCGTCCTCCTCAATGTATATGAAATCGTGAAGGCCTGCATACTTGTCTAGAAATGGTTCGCTCGGGGTCGGTGATGGTTTCGGATTAGTCTTGAAATCGCGATCCTCTGACCCCTCTTTTACCAGAGGTACGGTTTTATCGACCACATCAACATCTTCAACAGTCGTGTGGCTACTTTTTCTTTTTCTACTCATCAGAACTCAAAGTCGATTGTACCATGACTTGAGAGCTTGGCATATTCATTTCCTGCTCATTTGTACCTTGGTCTGAAATCGAAATCGAAGCCTCTCTTCTCTCTTGTCGAAGCCACTGACAGATAAATATCACGAGTCACCAATGTCCGATAAAATGCCCCACGTTGATTTCCATACAGAAGCTAGCGTGGAGGATTCCGTTCTAGGCTTTTGGCCTGTTGTTCGTGACCCTTTTACTAATTACTACTAACATTTATAGGAAAATGTAGTGACAAAATTCGTCTGGTTTCGGTTCTGTCTTCTTGCTCATGAAAGATTGTTGTAAGGTGGAAAAGGTTAGCATTTTTCGTGT
>JAULBU010030008.1:0-16781 GCA_032358235.1 Odonthalia washingtoniensis
ATTCGTTCCCCCGGGGACACACACACATTTTCACACACTTCCCTTCCAGACCGCTAAGGACGTATACTCGTCACAGTGATCACTACGACTTCAAAGTCTGTCCTTTTGTGTCAACCCCCTTTTCCTTTTCTTGTTCTTTGTCCCTACTCTCACCTTTTTCTTTGGCCCAACATGGTCTCCGGCAACGAGTCTGTATCATTTGCTTCCGCAAGTCCGTCTGGTCGCGCGTCGAAATTCGTCGCTACAAGTGTCGACCATCCTCATCTCAAGTTCACCGATGCGTCCGCCATTCGGGTCTTCCTCCGCGCGTATGACCAATACGCCCGGGAGGTCGAAGAGCGTGCGCGCCAATTGTCCGCAAAGGACGTTGTGGCCACTGAGGTCGTTACACCCGTACACCTCAAATTTTGCGTGGACCCGGAGTGGATCGAGTCCTTAATCTGCCTTGGATTTTTGGACGGCGTGTCGGCCTATGACGCGCTGACGGATGAGATACTAAGGACCTATTTGGACTAGAAGGCTGAAGAGTCCAAGGAAGTTGTCACCCTTGACACCCTCGACGCACTCGTGTCCAAAGAGTTGCGCATCAACATGTCCGATTCGGCCGCAAAGTCTCGCATTGAGAATTTATTTGTGTCCTATCACTCGCTTTTGCGTCGGCATGGCCTCTCCTGGATCGTCGAAGATAACCAGAAGGTGGCTGTATATCATGTCCTTTCGGCCATTCGACCGGAGTCCTTTAGGTCGCGCTTACAGTCCGATTTGGAATTTTCCCATCACCACCTCCGCAAAGACTTCAAAGCCTTCATGAAGCACACCATCCGTTTGTCCGAAGCATGGCAGCTAGTTGACAACGGATCCGTCAAGTCCCCCATTGGTCATTCATCGAAGGCCCGAAAGGGTCGTGGAGGCAACAAGTCGACTGGTACCGTTGCGCCATCAACGTCCCCCGATCAGTCGGACAAGAATTTGCCCATCTGTCTTTTTGGTCCTCACAAATCCAAGGGATACCGACATCTCCTTCGGGATTGCACTGCTTGTCCAGAGGACGAAAAGAAACCCCTCCTTATGGCCCGCGCCGAAGAAAAGGCCAAAGATGGCCCGTCAAGGTCCACCCGGGGTCAACAGGCTGTCGCCCGTGCTTACACCAACACCTGGAAATCCGACGACAAGAAGGTCGCTGGCCGCCTGGTGCCCATGTACAGTGCATCGAAGTCATCGTCCGTTACGGTCACCCTTTTCGATGGGAAAGAATCCGTGACCGCAAAGGGACGCGCCGATGATGGCAGCGATGAGTCCATAGTCTCGCCCAAGTTGGCCGAGAATGCCGTCCTCAACGGTATCGGAAAGATGTCCAAGATTTCCCCGGTGACTCTCCAAGTGGCCCTTAAGGACGGTGAAGAAGCGCAGAATTTTTCATTCTCGCGCACTTGGACCCCTCCACGCACTGTCCTAAATTTGGCCGCTGGTCCGCTTGCGTTGGTGAACGTATCATTTTTGGTCGCAGATGCTGACCTTGCGGTCGAAGATTTGCTTATTGGCCTTCCGGTCCTGCAACATCTAGGCGTCGACACTAAGTCCCTATTGGAAGAACGCCGCGACGTCCTGGATGGTGCTGACTGTTCGTCCATTCGGCCCGCCGCAAATAGTGCCCGTGGTGGTCAAGTCAGCCGACTAATGATCGCCCGCCTCAATTGTCTTCCTGGCAATTTTTCGGAGTCCGACAAATTATTGGACACTGTACGCCCGCGTGTGGACTACTTTCAAGCTCGCAAGGAACAGGATCCATTTCCGGACTCCTCCCTTTTGGATCCAATTGATTCTGCGCAGTCCGATGAGGTCCAAGACGCAGTTAAAGATATGGTCCAAACGGCGGCCGATAACAAGTTTCCCGAAGACAGTTTACCTGACTTGAAGAAAATTGTCTATGACCATTTGGACATTTTTCGGACTTCATTTTCGTCGGGTCCACCGGCGAACATCACGCCCCTCAAGATTGATCTCATCCCTAATGCCCATCCGGTCCGTGTGCGCTTGCGCAATTACTCCCAAGAGCAGCGCTCGTTTCTGTCCGATATGGTCGAGAAGTTGGTCGCATGTGGCATGGCATACCCCAATCCGTCGTCCCCGTGGGCCTCCGCACCTTTGCTTGTGCCCAAGGAAGGTCCGGCTAAATTTCGGTTTACCGTCGACCTGCGCCCGGTCAATCGATTCACTGTGAAGCACCAATTTCCGATGCCTAACATTGAACACGAACTGTCCAAGTTGGCCTCATCGATGCACTTCGCTACTTTCGATTTCAGTCACGGATATTGGCAATTGCCCCTCGATCGGTCCTCCCAGGCCTTACAGTCCTTCATCACACCCGATGGCATTTTTTCCCCCACTCGAGTTCTTCATGGCACGTCCAATGCGGTCATGTTTCTACAATCGACCATTTCGGCCAATCTCCCGGATGAACTTGCGCCATTTGTCCTCCTCTGGCTCGACGACATCTTGTTGCATTCTAAGACAATTTCGGACCACTTGCATGCCACTCGTTTGCTATTTGGCTTTTGCAAGTCCTTCAATTTGAAGCTACATCCGTCCAAATGTGTCCTGTATGGTCGTCTTATTCGCTGGTGTGGTCGCCTAATTTCGTCCGATGGAACGCGTTTCGACCCGTTGCGGACTGATGCTTTGCAGAACATGGAGCTTCCGACCACAGGGGCCCATCTGCAACAATTTGTCTGCGCTCTACAGTGGATGCGCAGAGCAATTCCTAATTTTTCTGCGCTCATCCGTCCTTTGGCCGAATTTTTGGAACTGGTCTATTTGAAGTCCGGCAGGCGTACGAAGGCCTCCGTTGGTCGCGTCATTCTGTCCAATTTGGGATGGGAATCTACCGAAACGGACTGTTTCAACGCCTGCAAGTCCGCGCTGCAGCACCAGGTCACGCTCGCGCATCGCGACAATACGCAGAGACTCTGTGTTTACACTGATGCTTCCGACCTTGTTTGGTCCGGAATGGTCTCTCAAGTCCCATATGAAGACCTGGCTGAAAACCATATCAACCAAGCTCACCAGCCGTTGGCCTTTTTATCAGGTCATTTTTCTGGTGCCCAACTCGGCTGGTCCATTCTGGAAAAAGAAGCCTTCGCAATCATGGCCACAGTGGAACGCATGCATTGGATTTTGGCCACCACGGACGGTTTTGACTTATTTACGGACCATCACAACCTCATCTTCTTATTTGACCCTTTGGCGGTTGTCCCCGATCTGTCGCAGACATCTCTTCGCAAGGTCCTTCGATGGGCAGTTCGTCTAAGTGCGTACAATTATACGTGTGTCCATATTAAGGGCGAGGAAAACGTCTGGGCTGACCTGCTTGGCCGTTGGTCCGCTCCAGCCTGCATTCGTCGTATTGTCCAAATTCCGGTCTTACCATCATCATCCCATTCTGATTTTGAATGGCCGTCCTCGATGGAAATTTCGTCTCTACAGTCCAAGTATTCGGGCACCCGGCCCGATAATTTGGAACTATCTGATGGCCTTCTTAAGAATCTCGCCGGTGCGATTTGGATTCCAGATCTTTCCGATGAATTACACCTTCGTTTGTGTATTATCGCCCATACCGGTCCGAGCGGTCATCGAGGTGCCAAATCCACCGAGACTACACTCCGCAAGATTTTTTTCTGGTCGACCATGATGGCCGATATTCGGACCTTCGTCCGCTCCTGCATCCATTGTCTATCGACAACTGGAGGGGAGAGAGTCCCGCGGCCGTTCGGTCCTGCAGTCCATGGCACAGTCCCAAATGGTCTGTTGCAATTTGACTACATCGAGATTGCCCCAAGTGAGTCGGACGGAAAATATGTATTAATGCTGCGCGATGACCATTCGGACTACAAATGGTTTTTTGCGTTTGCGGATACTTCGGCTGAGAACGCGGCAAGAGCAATTATCGACTGGGCTGCAGCATTTGGTATCCCGAAGATGCTCATGTCCGATGGGCCGACACATTTCAAGAATGAGACCGTCCGTTTGGTCTCCAAAAATCTCAAGGTGCCGCATCATTTCTGTCTACCATATTCTCCGTGGTCCAATGGGGCTGTCGAACGCCTTGGAAAAGAGTTGCTTCGTGTCCTTCGTTCGGTCTGTTCTGAACTACAACTTCGTCCTGAAGAATGGCCGGACCTTTTGCCTTTGGTTCAGAGTGTGCTCAATTTTTCCCCGTCCGCGCAACGTGGAAACATTTCCCCTCTGACCGCCTTTACGGGAATGGATCCGACGCCTCCAATATCTACCTTCATTCGGTCTGCAACAGCCTCTACAGTATCTCTGTCAGAATTTCAGCATGAACGCTCCCTGCATATTTCTGCCCTACAGTCCAAAATGGCCGACCTTCATCCTGTTGTGCAAGATTCCGTCCAATCAGGTCGTGAGCGAAGTCGCATTGCCGCTTCGCGTGGCATCCTTCCCAATTTTATGGAAGGCGATTTTGTCCTTATGGCCCGGGATGACTTCACAGCAGGGGAGAAGCTATCGCTTCGTTGGAGAGGTCCTCGTCGGGTCATCAAGGCTTTAAGTGACTATGTCTATCAAGTGGAAGACCTGCGAAATGGACGATCAGAGGACGTCCATGTGTCCCGTTTGAAATTTTTTCATGACCCGTACCTGGACTGTGAAGCCGTCATGTCCCATGTGGTCTCGTCCGAAACTGGTATGCCCGTTCAGCGTTTAATGCGCCTCGTCGACTCCGATGCTGGTTTGATGGTCCAAGTCCGTTGGAAAGGTCTGCCTGAATCCGAAGATACCCTGGAGTCCATTCAGAAGGTCCATGAGGACGTACTGCAGTTGTTCACCAAGCTCTTATGTCGCAAGAACACGCCGCCCGATTTGGTCTTGAAAGTCCGTAGTGCACTTTCCCTTTGAAGAAGGGGAGTGTAACGGACTGCCTCTGATCGATTTGGCAATTCCGTATTTGGACTGGTCTGATTGTTATTTAAGGATTTCCTTGACTATTTATCCCTGCTGTCCTCAATGGTCTTTTGGAAATTACACTGCTGGATTTATTTACAGTCTGTGAATTCTTACAGTCTGTAATTTTTCTGACCACCGCCGCCGCCGTCGCCGCACTCCCAAGTTGATGTCCAATGTTGGTCGCAGCTGGCATTCGCCTGCTGTGCTGACAATTTTGCCTTTTTAAGTCCTGGCCGATCCTCGGTCTTAGTAAATTCGTTCCCCCGGGGACACACACACATTTTCACACACTTCCCTTCCAGACCGCTAAGGACGTATACTCGTCACAGTCCCTGATTCTGTCTCAGCTTCAGCAACATTTGAAAGTCCAACTCTATCTTATCAGGGAAGATACTGTACGACTACCTCTAATTCCTTGCTCATTGTCCTAGCTCAGATCAACTGCGATCGACCCAGCTCTACTATTCCCATCTACACAACTTGTCACGCTACATTGCTGCCCCGTGTTCAACTACCCCCAACCACAACTTTTCATAACCGTAGCTTTCTTTGCTTTGAAATCAGTCAGTCCGGCTCCGTCTGACGTCGGTGCATTCAGTCGTTCGTTCTACATGTATGTACTATGGAACCGTACTATTAATGAACGACTGCAAACCACTAAGGAGAGCACATGGGTTGGAGGGAGGGTATTACGCTAATATTCAGTAAATTTTATTGTGATGAAATGAACGGTGGAATGAATACATGAATATATTGGTCACGGCTGAGTCACGAAAGAATATATTTCTAGCACTTAGAGTCTACAGAAAGCAGGAAGGAGTTCACCTTTATCAAGTGACTTGTATCTCCATGTATCGGAAGGCTGTAAATCATTTACGGGGGGTTATGAAAAGTACACCAACAGCCAATGCCAAGAATAAATGAAAGGAGGGAAGCTTAGTGGACGAAATGATTGATACGTTAGTAGCAGTCAACAGTTGCTAAACAGAGAAGGTCCGGGGTAAAAATTAGCAAAATCAACTACTGAAATTTTAAACCCATGTCTGAAGTAGATATGCAATTCAAATTGAACGAAAATTGCAATCTTGCGGTTTAATTCTGCTTGAAGTGACCCATCTTATCTTCTGCATCATCTTTAATATGGCACTGGACATTGTTTACAAGAAGGGTAGTATCCAAAGAAAATTGATTCTTTGATGCATTATCAGATGATTCTGAGTTAATGGCCATCTGTTGACGTGTGGGCTGGTATTGCGCTGACGATCTGGGGCTTTAATTACTGATACTGCTAGTGCTAAGATGGTTGTTGGCCCTGAACGGACTATTTACATGATTGGATTAGTTCGGTGCAGCAACTAGCAAGGAGCCAAGTTGATTGCTAACTTGAGATCTAGAAGGGCTTGTATTTTCATCCCGGTTCGTTCCATTTTCAATGTTGCTTTCGTTGTAAACGGATGGAGGTAAAGTTAAGGAAAGAAGATGCATGTCTGAAACGGATTCACTTTGAAAAGAGATTGATGGAAAAGTATGGAGTGATGTGTTTGTGTGCAGAAAGAATGTTTTGATAAGTGTTGACACCAGGAGCAGCGTTAAATAGTCCTTTTTGAGAGAGAAAAGTACAACAAGAAAAGAAAATATATCTGCCTCCCCCTTCATTTTTAATTTTTTTAATTTTTTAATATCGAACATCATTTCATTTCATTCCTTGAAATAGGTTTTTTTTTAAAACTGTTTTGTTTTCAACTTTTTTTTTAAAAAAAAGTTGTTGAAAGCAAAACAGTTTTAAGAAAATAAAATGAAGATGTTGAATATAACATCATTTCATTTTGTTTTTGAAATGATGAAATGATGTTTTTGTTTTTTGAATTTTGTTTTTTGAAATGATGAAATGAATTCAACATCATTTTGAAATGGTTGTTTTTTTTCAAAAAGCAAAATGACATGTTGTTGAATATTAAAAAATTAAAAAAAATAAAAAGAAGGGTGCGGCGGATATATTTTCTTTTTTTTAAAATTTTTTTAAAAAAAACAAAATAGATGTGTCATTTAATAACCGTATAAAATTTTTGATTTTTTGCCAGTAAATAGATGTTTCGTGGAATAACACATGACATTTTGGATATTTTTCCACTTAGAAAATGTAATGTACGGGTAAATCGTCCATTTGTAAAACTAAATGTTGAGAAACAATTTGTTTTTTTTTAAATATTTCATTGAATGAAATAGTGTCGAAAAACATTTTGTGTCATTTCATTATGTTTTTTTAAAAAATGAAATGACATGATAGTACGGATGAGGATGATACTAACTAGAACCGATTAAAATCCGTTTGCCACACTACTGGTCAACTGGTTGAGCATTGATCGAAATACTATTTTGAAATCTTATTTCGATCACAAATATTATTTGTATTGTTGGTGTACAACTGACCTGTCACAAAGACCCATATTGTGGTTCTTTGTGACAGGGGTGTACATAGAATTACTGTCATGTACATCAATCATAAATGTGTACAGTTACACTTTAACTGATGCTGTACTGGGCAAGTAGCATGTGAGTGGCACAAAACCTATGACCTCTACCGGGGGGTGCCCTGCACCGATTTTAAAATAAAATATATGTGAAGAACGGTGATGAGTTGTAACTGTAAAGAAAATTTGAAGGTAATCGCGGAAATGGTTCTCACGGTAGAGAAGGAATTCCTCGATTTCGGCGTGACGGAGATGTGCTTCTAACTGAATGTTGGTTAACACGGGAAACACAAAATTGTATTTCCGAGAAAAACTGTATTCCTGTACAGGCCCTGAGCCAATAGGGAGGCATGGTTTGGCACTGTAAAAAAATAAAAGATGTTTGTGTGAAGGCTATTGTAATGATAAGAAATGCGTGACACTGCGTGAGGTAACGGTCGAAATAAGACGAGGCCGGTGTAATAGTAATAGTGTTCGTATACATGATTGGGGAACGACGCTGAGAATTGAGAACGTGGGTGATTTTTCGAGTAGTGGAAATGTAGGATAGTTGTATTGATAAAAATGAACGTGTATAGCCCTCCGTGTAGTGACCAAGTGAAAAAGGGGGAGAAACGAAACAAGACCCGGCAAAGCAAGTAATGGACCCAATTGTCTTAGTTATACAACGATGTGCATAAATGGGGACCGAAAACTTGTGACCGAGCTGTAGTAAATCAGGGATTGAAAGGTGGCGTGAGACAATGAGAACAGAGAAACGGTCGTGAGACGTGTCCTTATTGAAAGAGTGTCAAACTGGACTTCAGATCCTTCCTCGCTGTCACCAATACCCACACTAATATAACACGGCATTAGCAGCTGACTCGGACCTAGGTGGCTTGGACCTAGCTACCTACTACTGTATACACGTGTGATACGATGGCTTCCTATCGAACCTTCTGCTAACCAGGATCTTCTCTCTCTGTATCCGCTTCCGGCGTTCTCCTCCAGTAGAAGAACGCCACCAGCAGCATTCCCTTTAGATATTTCAACTCCCCTTTTTACTTTTACAATCATAAATTTTGTTTTTACCGTCGGTGTGTAGTCACTCTGACATTTATTAAGTCAACAAGGTTGTACTGTTGCAACCTCCCGCTCGTCCTATTGCCCTTTGCTATCTGCTGTCAATTAGCTTCACAGAGCTTGCCTGTCGTCCTTGAATTTGCTCCACACTTACATCTCTCCACCTTCCAGTATCCAACCAACAAGGATATCACCTCTCTAACTGCATACACTTCACATTACAATATTCTATTTCAAACGAACCTTATCACATATCCTACTGTATAACGCATATACAATTTCCTCCCTAATTGAATAACATACATCACGCGCTCACACGTGTCATACCACACCCGACGTTGATTGTACAACGTCCAGCTATTACACGGATCGTGTAAAGGTGTATACTTCGACAAAGAGAGTGTTGCGTGTAGGTTCACGGGAGTCGGAGGTCGATGTCGCTTAGATATCGTTTTTGTGGAGAGGTGAACCGTTTTTTGTCTCGAAGGTATGCTGCGGAGAAAGAGTCCCCAAGTTTACTCGGTAAGCTTCCCGCCGCTTAGTTGTATACTAAGCGGCCGGCGGTAAAAAGAAAAGCACTGTAAACTGTAATTTTGCGCTGTATAAAAAGATACAAAGAGAATAGAAACTAACAACTAGCCTCGTAGCTTATTGGTCGGGAGACCCTAAGGTCGCCGAGTAGTTGCCAGTTCAATCTCCGGCGGGTGCACCTAAGAACGGGGCCCGTGTCGTGCAGGGTAGAGCCGGTATCGCCCTTTGTGGCGATGCCGCTTTTTTTGCCTTTCGTGGCCCGGCCATATGGCAAGTTTTGATTGGCTCAGCGGAGTTTCGTTACCATAGGCCACAAAGCCAACAATTTGACAGCAAGTCAATAAAAAAAACAGCGTAGCATGACAGAGAGCATGAAGTCGTTTCGGTGAAGGTCTGATCTGCGAAGCTACCTTCGAATGGTTCAGACTGTTCCGTTCGTCTCAGGGATGCCTATTGTAGGCATCGCCAGCACGTGTCGGACGGCGGTGAGAGTGTGTGTGTAACACGCGGCGATGTGTGCAGCTGTGTTGGAACAGGTGCAGTACTTATCGCGTGATACATTACAGAATCTCTTTCTTAACTACTGCGTCCCGTTGTATGAAATTCATGGAGATGCAGTGCATCATCATGCCAATTGAAAAAAAGAAATTAAAGAAGGAATCACGAATGCCCAGCCCGGTGAGTTGGTAGAAATCGAGAGCAAGGTCTTGTGAACAACGTGAACTAAGCGAGTAGGTGCCGACGTGCATTGCGAGCGTAAGCGCAGCGAGGTAGCTTTTGTGCACGTAACAGATTCAACAGAATAGGTAAATAAGAGACGTGCCCTGACATAGTAGAAGTGCTTGGGATAACAGTAGAGTGAGTATGAGCATGTAGATACCAATTAAAGTAATTGAGTAGCCGATTAACGGAATAAAGAACCACCAGGTTCACAGGTATGTACCATAATTTAAAAGAAAGAAACGCTTTAGTTACGATTTGAACAAAGTTGGTGAGTTCAAAGTGCTCATTGAAGACGATAATTGAGTTGAATCCGAATTGATGGAGTTGAGTTAGGCGTATAGAGATTTGTGGTACGTGAAGAGCCACGGTTTGAACGATATTGTGGGGTTATGAAGAGAGAAAATGAAATTCCTCCCCACAGGATTCGGACGTGCGAGCATTCACACTAATTCACTGTCCGGTATCAGAAATGACAAAACATTCGTCGTCTAGGATTAAATATTGATCGGGTTAGCCGAATTGAGGGCCGGACCGTGTTGATGATGTGTCGACATGGGTCGGAAGATGGTTGCCCGTTTTCAAACGTAATGCTATGGATTCAAGAAAAGGAGTAGCCGTAAAATCGGAAAAAGCATAAACGCATTAAAGTTGTTCTTTTTTGTCGTTTAGGGGTAGATTGTTTATGTAGAGTTAAATTATTTACTTGTTGAAGTATTCTGTGACGGTGCCGCGAAGTAGTTGGCCGATTTAGTACGTGGTGTTGGAAAGGTTGTTTTGAATGCAGAGGACGATCGTGGTGGATATGTATGTTATACGGCTAGTTGTAGCGGAGAAATTCAGTGACCAGTGAAATTTAAACCAGTGAAAGGTGTTATTGAGTAGATGACAGTCCCGGTTTACGGCCACGAATGTTTGTAGTCCACGTTCGGTTGCTGGATTTACAGTACTTGGTTACCAGCAGTGCGTCAACTTATGATAAGGGTATGACGCTGCGGAGTGTGCCATCTGAAAGGATGACAGTGTAGTCATTTCGGTTCCCTTGTAGTAATGAGACGAGTTGCATTCCATGATAGGGACGGTGATGGCTGGATAGTTTTGCGTCAACGGAGCGTCATCCAGATTGATATCGGCAGTGTCGCAAAGTGGTTTGGCCAAAAAATACAGATCCGGTAAAGGGGCTGTCGGGGCAGCTGGGTCTGGAAGAGGTGCTTTAGTACACCTGTCGATAGATACTTTAAGTTCTCCCTCACCATCGTTTATAACAAAATTAGTTGAGGTGACGCGGATGACTGGGTATGGATCAACCGATTACGGAAGCAATGTTTTGACAAAGCCTGGTTTGGTGGTTGATTTAGCAGATGAAACAGCCGAATCGGAAATTATTTGAATTTCAGCGGGGCGCGGTCAAAGAACATGTCGTCTCCAGGCTGAAAGAGGGTTTTTATCCGTACGGATTTGTTGACGAACTTTCTGTAATGCGCTTGAGAAAATCACAGATTCACGTCCGTATCTGTAACCATCTCTTTCAGTTGTTCCAGGATGCATATTTTCGTGGTGCTTATTGAGGCTGGTATAAAATTAGGGATATCCGAATGGGTGTTGGAGGTAGGCGATAGAAAAACCGAGTTCGATGGATTTCTTGAAATAAACAATGAGAATGGGATCATACCGGTTGAGCGGTGTACTTGGCAATTTTAAGCGTAGGTCAGAGGCTGTATGTACTCGTCCAAATACGTTTGGTCCTCGGTGACGTAGTGAAGAAGATAATTAGCGATTTTCCTGTTATACCGTTCGGCTTGGCTATTGGTTTGTGGGTGGAATACTGAAGTAAATAGTTGTTAAATTTCAAGTGCTGAACAGGCCGTGGAGAAGAATTTAGAGATGAAGTTGGAGCCGGTATCGTATAAAAATTAATCGGGGATGCCGAAGTTGTAAATGAAGTGCGTGAGGAACGAGCCGGCTGTCACAGAAGCAGTCTGTTTTTCAAGAGGAATGGCTTTGGTGAGCTTACTATACCGATCGGTGATGACCAGGACGAAGCGATTGCTAGTTGTTGTTTTAGGTAGTGGAAGAAGAATGTCCATTGCCACAAATTACAGTGGACCGTTCGGTAGTCTGAGCGCGTATCAGCTCATCTTGAGAGACAGGATATTGTAGATCCCGCAAGGCAGCCAGAAGGACTTGAGGATTATCTGAGATCGGGATATGCCATTCGGGCAGAGGGTTGATGATGTAAGTGACATCATGAAAGTTGGCGCTGGCTGTATCGTCGAGAAGTAGAGGAACTGGGATGTCATCTTCAATCGAGGCCGTATCTGTTACGGTTGTGGCTAGACGGAAGAGGGAAAATGGGGCTTGATGGCGAGAGCCGGGACGGTGTTGGACTTGAAAGTCATATTCCATGAGACGAACGCGCTAACGTTGGAGACGACCGGGGGAAGTCGAAAGATTCATGATACAACCGAGTGAATCATGATCCGTACGGATGGTAAAGTGAGTGCCCTAGAACTAAGGGCGTAACAAAAGCACGACCCAAACAATGGTGAGGAACTTATGATGTATGTTTTCGTGATTAAATTCCGCTGGGTTGAGTGTTCTAGACCAATAGCCAATGAGTTCAAGAGTTCCGTCATCCAGTTGTTCTTGCATGAGGAAGAATCCGATCTGGTTATCGAATGAGTCCGTGTCCACTGTGTAGGACGCACTGAGGTGCGGTAAAGATAAAACAGGTGGAGTATGAAATTTTCGCTTGAGGATTTCGAATGTAGCTTGTCCCTTATCGGTTAGAGAGGGGAATTTAGTTGGCTCCTCCTTTCTTAGCATGCGTGTAAGGGGAGAGGTCAGTCGAGCGAAATTTGGGACAAAGCGACGGTATACATTACAGAGTCCAAAGAAGCTCGTTAATTGTGTGGCCGTTGTCGGATATTGCATCTCTTTTATGACCTAGATTGTTTTCGAGGCTACGCTCAATTTTCCAGGATGGATGATGTGACCAAGGTATTCCACACATTGTTGAAGGCATAATGATTTCTTGAGGTTGATTGAAAGGCCGGCGTCGGAGATTAGTTGTATAATTTTCCTGACGTGCAGCAGATGGATCCGAATATTGGTTGAAAAGATGATTATATACCGGACGGATGAAAGGATGATATCGATAGATCGTTGAAAGGTACCAGACGTGTTATTCGGTCCAAAAGGCATACGCTTAAAACCGTAAAGACGCTGATGGTTGACAATGACGTCTTGTCACGATCCGACTCGCCAACAGGTACTTGCCAACATCCCGAGTTACAGTCCAGAGTGTTGAAGATCTTGGTATCCCCCAGAGAATCTATGGATTCGTCTATTCGGGGGATGGGGTAGGAGTCTTGAATCGTGAAAGACTTTAGACGTCTGTAGCTCGTTGGGCAGGTCCAGCGTGATAGACATTTGAAAAATAGGGATAGCGTCAGGTTGCAGTTAGATCCGATGTTCGGTGGAGGACTTCTCGCCAAGATGGCCATCCCACATGTGGTGGTATGGTTCGAGCACTTGGAGTAAATCCATCCGACACGGTGGAAGGCTGTCGCCAACTTGGATGTTGGTTCGCCAATCGATGGAGTTGTAGTGTGCATCGCTATCCCGTATGGTTGTGTGCATTTGGAACATGGCAGGTTTCTGATCATCCGAGGCGGAGGCGTTGGTGAGGCAAACTTCCTGCATCGCGTCGGGTAGGAGGATTGGTGTTCCGTGATGGTATGCTCAGTGTCCATGTGATAGATGAGGTCGGTCGGGGGCGGGTGGATGCTGTTGCGATCTGTGTGTGCTTTTGAGTGTGCACCGGATAGGATGATAGATCGCAGATCGTGATATAAAATGGTCGGGTGGGGACGATCTCAGCAATTCCACTAGCATCTAAAACCATCATCTTGTCTGTGAACGGGGGCAGAGCGCGAATTGAAGAGATTCCACAAAAGTTGGAGCGGACGAGGACATCCACCTGATGGCGAGGTTGGATCACCAATTGGATTCGGTCCGGCACCGGTGTCCAGGACAGCCTGAATAGTAGAGTGGTGGGTCGGCGTTGTGCCGGTGGTAAGACCCACATTATAGTTTCCGCGTTTAAAAATTGAGTCCGGATCGGCAAGTAGTGCGAGGTTGTATTATGGGGAGGGTGAAGGCGCTGAGAACTTATGCGATTGTGTCCAGGAGGGAATGTTCGGTTCGATTTTAGGGAGCGGGTTGGTTGTAGGCTGTGTCAGTAGTGGGTTAGTCGGGTGCCTAGGCAAAACCCCTATTTGTTTTCCCAAGGCGGTGTTTCTTTAGCCGTTTTCGCGTGCTGGCGTGGCGGTCCACGTTGGTTAGAGTACAGTTACCCACGCCGACGCGGTTGACGGCGGTTGGCGGATGCCTGGCAAGAGCGGAAATTCTGGTTACGGTTTACAATGTAGGACCGTAAGTTTCCGGTTTGGATGTTAGGGCATTTGGCGGTGACATGATTGTCACGTTGATAACAAATCTGGAAAAACGGACCCTTATCCATCATAGTCGAATTGGTAATGTTCTACTGTAGCATGACTGTGGTAAAAACATCCGACAAGGTGGGTCCCGTACAATTTTCTGAGGTACGGAGGGCATTTGGGATGGGTAAAGGGAGGAAGTGCAGGTTAGTAACCGAAATTGGGATGGTGTGTGTATGGGACGTCAACGTCGCCAAGGAGGAAGCTTGTCGTGCCAAGGCGTGGACGTCATCGATTGGGTGTTCCGAACGGTATGAACGAATATGTTTCGCAAATGAGGGTGGATTCCTTCTGTGAAGATTAAAATGACTCTCTCGGGTGTAAAGACATTTCCGCAGCGGAAAGATTTTCGTTCTAAAGTGATCGCATAGGAGCTTGTTGTTTCGTTGGGTTCTTTGCAGCATGTAGTAACATCCGACTTGGCAGCGGTGAGGATGTCGTCAGAGGCATAAGTTCGCAGAAGATAATAGACCACCAAGGAGTAGTCTGATAATAGCGATGACCTATCGGATGTACCATGTGCTACAGTTTCCAAACGGAGCTGTAGATTGTCCCAGGCGGAGCCGTGTAAGAAGTACGTGAACAGCCACATGGCAGCTCCTTCATGTAGGCATGTAGAATAGCAAGCCAAGCAAAAACGTTGAAGGAATCCCAGTATGTGGATGAGGTCGGTGCCATCGAAGTGATGGCTTTTGAGCTTGCTATTCATACGACGAGTATTGGTGAACATATTTTGCGCCACTTTGTCGTCGTATAGAGGCGAGTGAAATATTAACCGATCGGAGCGGAAATCGAGTGCGCTTGCGAATGTTGTGATGACCGGGCCGATAACGTTCATATTTGATATGCTGAGCTTGGTGGCAGGGTCAGGGTAGTTGTATAAGTCCGGCGGTTGAGCAGCGGGTATCAGCAGAGAGTGGTGACCAGGTGATTCATGAACTCCGTACGACGGCGTGGGTTGTCGAGGGTTATGGGGACGGGTGTTCGGCAAGGTCCGTGCGTCGGCAGTGTACGGCTGCCTTGATGAAGGATGCGTTTCTGGATCCTTGTATATCACCGGTTCGGCTGACTGCTGTTGAAGCATTTGGAATTCGGTATGAGAAACGTTTCGAAGGGAGCCGAAGGTCTTCGTCAAGATCGCGCGTTTTTGAGAAATGATGTTTCTGAGAGTGTCAACGATGTTAGTTGTAAATTCTGAATCGGTTAGTAGAGTCTTGGGAACGGATGAAATCGTAGCGCGCAGGACGCGGGTTTTATCGCGACGCTCGGAGTTCTAGCGGGATAAGTCTTGGATCTTTTCTTACATAGTGCCCAAATGGGCGGTGATGGAGGAATCGGTCTGAGATTCGGATTGCCTGGCCTGCGAAGCCATCCATTCATTGAAATCAATGGGCTTTTGAGGCATACTATGGCAGCTAATTCCGAACGGGTATAAGTTGTTTTGTTGACCGGGGGACTCTTGCGTTCACTGGGCGGGTCGAAGATCAGAGTACAGGGAATCCATGTCGAGCATCGCCGGGGGTGGGAAATAAGAGGTATAGTCTCGGCGTCCGGCGAAAGGGGCACCATGAACGGAGGGTGCTGTGAAAAAGTCCGATAGAGGTGCGTTGCCTTGATCATGTGAATGCATACGAGGGAGGTATTGGTTGGGTTGATTGGCTTAAAAAGGCACAATGACGCGAGGATGGGTGATCTTCCGTGGTTCCGATTGGGTGCGATCCGGGCTCGGTGACGTGATGCGGGCGGGGTTCGCATCCACGTTTATATATTCGGGCGTCAGAGGGAGTAAGTCGAAAGCAGAAGCGTATGAATCGTTGTCTGTAAATGAAGGCGTCAATGTCTTCGGAAAAGAATGTTGCCTTCCATTCACCGCAGTTTCGGAATGCATGCAAACATTCACTATTACATTGGAATTAGTATGTGTTGAATAGAGGAAGTAGGACCTGAAACTGCAGTGTACAGAAGAAAAGGCAGTTCAACTAGAAAATAAACTACTGAATTCTCAGTATCGTGAATGTGACATGGGCCAGAATCTGTTGATTATGTATGATGCCGTAGTTTACGTGGTTTGTATACTGCAGTACGTGCAGTCTACTGTATGTTTTCTACACTACAAGGTTCCGTTCCTTGCAGTACAGTGTAGTTCAACTTAAAGAATATCTTCAAAAAATGATCGAGGGTGCAGTACATCATCATATAATTAATACGTAACATGAAGAATTGTGCAGTGCACAATTCCCCATTTCATTCAAAATATGTAGTAACCTATATGTGTAATACACAATGGGCCTACATTTTATGTAGAACAGTAAATGAATTGTGAATCATGAATCTCCGGATACAGTAGTTACGGGTAGTTTAACTGCATAGGAATCTGGGCAAATCGATGATTTTTTGGATGTGAACTAGGTTTGAAACTAGAAACAGGTGCAATATGAAAAATTTCTAGTACAGAATATATGCTATAAAAAGGAGAAATATTTATTAAATTATGCATTGATATGCATACATATAATGATATAGAAATAGGCAT
>JAULBU010030019.1:0-16780 GCA_032358235.1 Odonthalia washingtoniensis
AGGTTGAGAATGCGTAAAAATGGACTGCCACTAACAGGGGTTTGGCAAAAGTGTGGCATTTGTACTGATTTTGACATTTGTAATTCTATTTAACTTTGTTACTAAATTTGGGCTTTGGTGCTACTAATCCACACCTTCGCCAAGCCCCAAAACGTTTATTATAAGCCATTTTGAGAACACGACTTCGCACCATCATTTTCTCGTTCTGAATTAACTTCTCGTAACGCTTCCCAAACTTGAAATTGTAAAAAAGCTAATTGGCTACATAGTTTTTCGTGGCCAAATCTTTTTACATAATCTTTGAGTTCGTCTTTTTGAAATGAACCTTCTACTTCGCCAATTTCGTAACAACTTACATCGGTATCTGTTACAAAGCTAACAGTTGCTAATTTTTGAGTTTCTGCTCCCATTTTTTACAATTTAAAGTTTATTCCTAACCAATAAAAACGGCTTATAACAGTGGCTTGGCAAAATACCGCCACAAGCCTTTGTACTATAATTCAACATTCTGCAAGGCGGTACTTCGCCAAGCCACCAACGTACGTTAGCAGAAATGGCTACGATACCGCTTCGTAAGATAATAACTGCTCTTTTAATCTTTCTGCTTCTTCCTGCACTTTCTCTTTTGTCCATTTAGAAAGATTATCAGCATAGTGTACTGTATCAAAACCAACGCACCATTTACCCTCATCTTCTTTATCTAATTCCCATTTTTCAACCATTTCAGCATCTACCAATTCTGAAAAAGTTAATCCACCGTGAACATCTACATCAATATCGTCATAGTGGTTACCGTGTAAAGGGTTGTTTTCAGGAATAAGAACATATCCATTCCCCCAACCAAAATCAATCATACCTCTTGTAAGCCAAGTGTTTTCTTTAATTACTACTTTCATTTTATTACGTTTTTAAATTAATACCCTTGTAAATTAACCGCCACTTCTGCTAACATGTGGCTTGTAGCAATAGGGGCAGAAGGAACTAAATTAAGCCTTAGTGCTTCTATTAGGCTTTGGTGCTTTATTCAACAGTAGTGCTATAAATCCCCTACTACTACAAGCCCCGATTGTCGGCAATGTTAATAATTATCTTGTAAAAATATCTTTCTAAGCGTATCCCACTTTTGATATATGCTAGGATTCATACCAATTGGTTTAATTTTTGGACAATCTTCTTTTTTTATATCTCTAATTACACTTATACAATATTCCTTATTATCAAAAGTGTACCATTTTTTTTCGGAGGTTAAAAGCACAAAAGAAAATGACTTATCGTTTGCACGTTGATAATGTATTTCGGCAAAAAAATCATTTATGTCCTCATTATTAAATCCTAATTCTTTTAAATAATTAGTTATGTCACGCCTTTTTAATCCTCCATCAAAACAGCATATTAATTCAAAAAAATAATCTATCATATATTTAAAATTTAATTGTGAATAAAAAACTAACAGAACACTCCTGACAACACCATGTTTAAGACAGATGGGCATTGTGCATGAATCGAGCATCTGAATATCTAAGACCCATCCGTCTTAAATATTCGGACGTTGTCCATAAACCAATCCTGCATACTCACCAAGAGCCAACCTTCTCTTCGTTGTAGTTATATTCAATCCTCTCGCCTTGGTTGCCTCTGTGATACTATTAAACCTCTCACCAGTAACAACATCAACAACTTGTATTGAACGTGGGTTGCGTTCCTTCTTGCCTACTGCAATGTAGTTGTAAAATACCCTATCAAAGACCTTTCTTGTAATACTCCAGTCTTGGCATATTTTATTAATCTTAGGTTCTTGGAGTACTCCATCAACGTTTTGTTGTAGCCATTGACCGAGGTTAGCTATGATTGTGGTTTGTTGGTTTAGTGTTTGGTTTGTCATTTTAATTGCTTAATTTCAAAATCTATAAATTCTTCTCCTTTCTTTGTTATCTCTTTTTCAACCTCAATACGATATATTATTCTGTCATCAAAGCCATATCTTTTAGATAAAATATCCAAAAATGACTTTAAAAAATTGTCTATATCACTCATTGGATTACTATACCCAACAATAAAGTTTATTTGCAACTTGCCCTTTGGAATTGTAATTTTGGGCAAAATAAAAAGTAATTCTTTTTCGTATTGTTTATATTGTGGTGTCTTAAATCTTTTTCCTTGCCATGCTAAATTACTGCTTAATGGCTTAATATTTACTCTCATGCAAAATCATGTTAAAAACTATTTAGAATACTTCAAACCGTTTGATACTCCTTTGTGTGAATCTTGCGGTTGTTTATCTTGTGAAATACATCACTTAACACCTCGTTCTAAGTTTGGTAGTAAAACAAAACATTTGCAAGACCACCCATCTAACTTAATTGCTCTTTGTAGAACTTGCCACGAAAAAGCACATAATGAAAGAGAATTTAACAATGAACTAAAAGAGTATAGGTTATTGAATATGTAAACATTCACACTTTTTTAAATTACAACTACAAAGACCTTCGTTAAATTCTTCTTGAAGCATTTCAATATATGCTGAATTTATCTCCTTATTTGCTTCTTTTAATACATCAATAAATGTGCTTGCGTTACTTGTATTTTCTATTGTTGTTGTTCCGTTAGTATTTTGATTACCATTGTGAAAGAGATATTTGTTGAATTGTTCTGCACCTTTGCCATTTTCAGTAATTTCACCTTCAAGATTAGGAATACGATATGGTCTTTCAAACTTACTGCCATGTATTGTTTTTAACAAAGGGGACAATTCATCCCATAGCTTTGCTTTTTCTTTTAACTCTTGGAGTTGTTCGGGGGTCATTTCAATTCCTTGATTAACTGTTTAAATAACTCACCTAATTCCTCTTTGCTTCTTGTTAAAAGCATTTTCGATACTACCTCCCATATCGTCTCGTAGTGCTTATTTGCTTGCTTTATACCATCAGCAGTAACCATGCTTGGTTTCTGCCCTCCCACAACCCTACCTTGATTGTGAAAGTGTACCAGTATCTTACTTTTTCCTATAAACCAAGCTACCCATTTAGCACTTGGTTTGTCTGTTATTCTTGTTTTTCCCATAAAGCAAAGTTAATATCTTTTGTGATATTATGCAACTAAAAGTTTGTTTTTATGTAATCACTAACTTTCTTTGTCGCAGGGTAAACCACAACCACTTCACCACTTTCGGGGTCTAATACCTCAATAGGTTCTTTTATAGCTTTTAAAAGCGATTCCCTTTCTTTCATTTGCTTTTGTAGATTCTTCCATATTGGGTCGTTTGAGTAGTTATAAGTAGTTCGGCTTTCTACTGTCATCTTAACACCATGAAAGTAGTCGCTACCACGCCCGATTGCAGTCATAGCGTCTTCTTTTACGCCATCGGTAACTAAGTCTAATAAAGTGCTACATTTTTTTAGAAAGGCAAAAGTGTTTTCTGCATCTCCATTTTCTTTAATATAGTCAATTTGCTTTTGTGCGAGTTCTGTTATCTCTGCTTTTGACTTGGTAGCAAGTGGGGCTAATTCGGAGTATAGTTGTAGTTCGTTCATTTTATTAATAACTTTTTTAGGTTTTCAATTAAAATCTCTTTTGAATCAAGTATTTCATAAACCTTGTCTTTTACTATTTCAATATCGGTGCTTTTGCTCAAAAAGAGTGGTTTGCCAAATATATCTAAAGAACGAATTGTAACTAACCATTCATTAGTGTAAGCAATATGTCCATGTATCTCAATTTCCTTTTTTGATGTTTCGTAACCAGTTAATTCACCTTGTTTATTTCTTACTTCTTTCATTTTGTTTTGTTTAACCTGCCTACTATTAAATAGGCAGGGTTTGGTTTAGGTTAATTTAGAAGGGTAATCCATCTTCTTCTACTGCTCCACTTGCAACACCATGTTCTTTTACATCACTTGGTAACGCTTTAAATTCAACACTACTTTCAATCTTTTTACGTAGGAACTCTGGCAATGATTCGAACAGTTCTTGATTCCAATCGTCATAACTTAACACTTGAATTGGATTAATAGCTTCTGGGCAAATTGTGTTCTTCATTAAAGGGCTTATTGAGCCTATTTCAGCGTAAACCCTGCCTCCTGTTTTTGCTTCTTTGTGAACCACGTTAATAGTACAAGGAATACCAAGTAATTTTGTAACGTCAAAACTTTTCGCTTCGTCATCGGTAAACTTCTTGCCTCTCCAAGTTTCGAGGTGTTGGCGTAGTGTAGCTTTTTCGTGCATGGAAAGGCTATACTCTTTGCTTAAAAAGTACGGTTGTTCTCCGTTTTCTTCTTTGAATACTTTTAGTTCAGTAGGGAACTCAAACCCTAATCTTACTTTGTGTTGAGTCTTTGACTCTCCGTTAATTACTTCGGTTATTGTACCAATTTGAATCATTTGCACGCATCTACTAACGTACATTCCACTTTCCATTGGCGAATAGTCGCCGCCACCACTGTTTGTTGCAATAATTGTTGCCATAATACTTACTTTATTTGTTTGAAAAAATTAATTTACTAATTCACTACCGTCACACTAAACCCCATACCTTCCCATTTTCTTTTTTCTCGTTCCAATTCCCATAACTCTACTGTTAAGGGTTGAACTGATTGTTTAGGATGTGAAAGCATAAGTTTTATTTTTGTTCTTCTTGGGTCGTTTAACCCCAATTTTGAAGGTTTATGTTTTGATACGAGGTCGGGTTTGTCAAATAAACAATTACCCTTCGTTCCGTTTGTTTGATTTACTTTATTTGCAGTACTCATAAGTTTAGGTTATCTATTTTGTTTTCTAAGTGATTAATCATGCCAATCACTTCCTCAATGTCTTGGCAGTTGTCAACTTTATTATTGACATATTTTTTTAGTGCCATTTTCATATTTGGGAAATATAACACTTGTGTCCTTACTGAATCTTTTTTCTTTTCTTCATTGTAAAAAGGCTCTTCAAATTTTAACTCTACACACTCTTTTGTAGTAATGATTGAGTAATTGTCGTCTAATCGCATTCTATTTTTATTTTAATTGTTTATTTTAACGCCTTTCTTGGGCTTCCTAATCGCTTTAAATATCTTTTTGGTATATACCTATACCTTTACTTCTTTTCGTGGCTCAAAATCAAAGTTTCCATTATCAACTTGATACCAATACTCGTACCCTTCGATTGTTGAGTGCCAAATAAACGAAACCTTTAATTCAATTTCCCAACCTTTTCTAAATTGCTTAAATCTTTCCCAAAATCCTCTTTGCTTCTCTACGTTCCTCTTTGCCAATCTTTTTATTGGTGGTGGTAGGTCTTTGATTTTCATGATTCTGTAGGTTTTAAAATCCAGTCGTGATTGTTTATGTGGCTACATTTTTTTTCTAAACAAGAACGTTCTCTTCCATTGTCGTCAAGTATGGTAAATCCCCAACCATATCCATCTAATATGTTTTTATCCCATATTCCAGTAACTAAATATTCTTTCCCTTGGGTTATCCCAATATATATACCCTCTGGTGCAATTACAATGTCTCCTATTTCCATTTTCTTTAATCGTTTAACTTGAATCAAAATTAATATATTAAATATTAATATGCAAGACTTTTTTAACATTTATTTTTTCGCTTGCCCAAGTATCAAATCCCCCTTCCACCTTTTTAAAGTCTTTAACACTTCCGAACGTAGGAATATGTTTTCTTCGCTTGTTGGTTTGTAATTAATAACAAGGTCAATAAATGTTGTAACTTGCGTTAAAGGCTCTGAACAACTTAGTTGATAGTTGCCCTTTGATATGTCTCTTACTAAGGCGTAAACGTGATTGTATTTGTTCATTTCATTATATCGTTTATAGACTTTCCAAACCCATAAAATATATACAATAAAACAACTATGCCAATAGTACGACCTACAAAATAAAAACCATGTCTTTCTAATTCTTTGACGAAATTTAGTAACATCAGAATAAGAATAGTTTCTAAAAGTAGAATAACCCACCAGTATTTATTTTCTTTCATTTTAATCTTTCTCTAATAATTACATTCAATCCTTTCTGGAACTTACTATCTACCCATTCTTTTAGAATGTCTTGGAGTTCTTCTTTAACTTCGTTGGAAACTTGTTTTTTGTCTTTCATTCTTTTACTTGTTTAATTGTTCTATTAGTTCTTTTCTTGATTGTTCGGCTTGTTCTTGGGTATCAAAAAACATTCCTTCTGATACCATTTCCCCAAGAATGATTATTATCTTAAACCAAACCTTACGCCTTAAGTACGGATAAATATCCACCTTCCCAACGCTTTTAATACAGTCTCTCGCATACCATGTTCCGTTTATTTCCATTGTTTTAAAAGTTTATTTTTGTTCGTTAAACCATCTTGTAACTTCCATGTGACTTCTATAACCATAGCCAAACTTTTCTCTAAATAGAGAGACCAATTTGTCGCATTTATCTTCATCTAAAATAGCCACTTTCCTATATCCGTTACTTTTCTTTTGGTCTCCATAGTTTTTATGAAAACACTCTTGCTTTTCTGAATACTCTAATATTACTTTCATAATTTATTTATTTTGTATTTTATTATTCCGTACATTTTACCATAAACGTCTTTAAACTCAACGTCTAAAACCTCTATGTTTTCTTCTTGTTGCAATAAATCCAAAGTGTCTTTTACGTGTAAACTTAAATCGTAAAAATCTTGGTCTTCTTTGGTTTTTGTAATTTGTTCTACTACTGTAATTTGTATCATAATATTAAAAATTTATTTCGTTTGTATTTAATTGTTTTGGAACTCCTTCTGATTCAAACATTGACATTGTGTCTATAATTGGTTTTGGTTCGGTAAGTTCTTCTTCTGATTCTATCCAACAACGATTATCGTAAAGTGCTTGCGTTATACTGCTATCGTCAGGTTCTACGCCTTCTTTCAAGTCTGTGTACCTTCCATTGTTAATATTCCATGCTTCACTCCACTCTTTCCCGACCATACCCAAATGTGAGTATTTCCATTTTAGAGTTCTGAAATTTACACAATCTCTTTCAAAATCTCTTGCCATTCCAAGTATATTATAACTCATATCAAAATGCTCTCCACCCCCTTTAGATTCATATGCACTTGGAATAGGGAACGTCTTACCATCGTCTTTAGGCTTTATCTTTACTGGATGCAATGCTAAAAACAAATGACTATCTGTTTCTTTTACAAACTTATCAAGTTCGGCATGATACAACTCTGTATATTCGTTCACATCACTTCTATTCGCTCCTTTTAGTCGTACCCTGTTAAAAGGGTCTAAAATAAATATCTTGACACCTTTCCTTCGGTATAACTCTCTAAATTTAGCTAATGTATTCACTATGTCGCCAGTATCTACCACACTAAAAAAGTTGTCATTAATATAATCAGCAACATCTCTTAGTTGGTTTGACTCTATATCATCTCCTTTGGGCATGCGTCCAAATACCTTCATTACCCACTTGTTGTGATGTAATTTTGTATCGTTTTCTGGTGAACAAAACGCCGCCTTTAACCCATACCTTAAATTTAACCTTATTGCAATGTCATCTAACTTTTCAGACTTGCCACTATTAGCAGCAGAAACCAAAAGAGTATATTGTGAAAAAGCAAAAGAACACGCACTATCCATATCTCTCAATCCAACCGTAAAACCTTTTTTATCCCCATTACGCCAAAAGTCTTTTAATGACTCCCAAGTGTCGGATATTGTCTTAACATTTTCTAACGGTATTGGAATGTGGTTTTCTAAAATTAATTTAGTTTCTTCTTTTCCTAAAGCAACCAAACATTCGTTAGCATCTTTATATACACCAAAATCAACTGTATAACATTTGTCCGCCCCAATACGCCTTATTAATTCGTCTCTACCATTTCTTCCAGCTTCGTCATTATCCGTAGCCAAAACAACTTTTTCACACTTATCTATTAAATCAACGTAATCATCTAAGTATTCAAGATTCACACTACTTGTTCCATCTTTCTTTGGTAAAGTAAAACCATTCGGAACTGAAAAAACACTATAAATTCCACATTCAATAATTGAAAGACAATCCAATTCGCCTTCCACGCAATAGATAATGCTTGCGTCTTTTATACTGTCAATATTATACGGGATAATTTTCGCATCCTTTATGAATTTAAAATCTTTATCCTTTCCTCGATATTTAATATTTATAAGTTTACCCTCTGAATAATATCTAAATTCAATTACATCAATCTCTTTTCCAGCTTTGGGCATCTTTTGAATACTTGTTTGAATATTCAAATGGTTTAATGTGCCTATCGATATTCCTCTTTGCTCTTTAAACCATTTTGTTGCCTTTTCGGAAATATCAGACTTTGGTGGCTCTATTGGTATAATATACTTTTTCACGCCTTGTTTCTTTTTGTATGTATGAAGTTGAACTGTTGCACTACAATGATTACATTGCCCTAAGCCAGTATCCCAAAATACACTCATACATTTTTCTGTACTCTTTTTTCTATTATGGCTACATTCTGGACAAGTCGATGTTGTAGCCTTTTCTTTTATGCCAAAGATATTATATTTTTCAATTTCGAAGCCATTCAATGTCATTTGTAATATTCTTTAGTGATTATAGGATTGTCACAATTTATATATCCTTCCTTTACCGCTTTTAGGTACTCTGATTTCATCATGTCTTTATAGGTATGATTTAAAAGTACCTCAACCCATAATTGCTTTGGTTTTACCGTGTTCCCATCAGTAACTTCATCATTAAATCTCTTTTGATTCAAATAGGTTGTCAAATGTGGGTGAGTATATGTTTCAAATTCTTTAATCTTTGAAAATATTGGCAAATGTATTTTTACTTTCTCAACCTCTTCATTAGTAAGTTTTAAAAACTTTTTCAAAGATTCTTGTTTACTTTTCTTTGTAGGGTACAAAGACCAAAGAGATTCAAAAACCAATTCTTTACTTTCTTTATCTTTTTTTACTTCTTCTTTACTTTCTTCTATTGGTGTCACAATTGTTTCATCATCGTTTCTTTTGTGTTTCACTTTCGTTTCATCATCGTTTCCGTTTGATTGGTAACTATCATATTTTAAGACAGTTAACCGTGTCGTTTTTTGTACACTCTCTGTGTTGATTATTTCCTCACTTTGTAATAAAATAAAAAAACGCCTAACCTTACTTTTATCTACTTTCCACCTATCTGCCCATGATTGCAAACTCAATAAAGATTGCCCCCTTTTGCATTCTACTACTTGATTACCAAGCAAAACCTTAGCGTCCTTAAAATTAACAGTCATAAGAATATCTATCCACCATTTTAACTTAATGGGGTCTTTCCATAACCAATGGTTAACTATGTTTCTGTCTATCTTAATCCAACCAGTCATCTTCTTCCTTTTCTTTTACGGGGTTAATTTGTTGAATGCTTTGGATAATCCAATCAGTATAACAATTAATATCACCAATGTCATACCATTCACCTATTGATTTTGATTTTATACACTGTAACATTTTAAATATGTATTCCATAACAGACGGCAACATTTCCCCACTTAGCTTCATAAATCCATCTAAGAAAAAGTGGTAATTTTCATGACACTTATCGCAAAGTGTATGCAAGTATAGGTTATCATAATCCCATGCCATTGTATTTTTCTTATAATATCCATGATGTATATGAAGTTTTCTGTCAGAAGAACCACACTCTCTACATTTGTATTCATCTCTTTCTAATACTTCTTTCCTTTTTCGTTGCCATCTTGTGTCTTTTAGTTGCTCTGCATAAGTCATAATTTGTATAATTTTATATTGATTAAGGCAAAAAAAATTACCCTAAAAGTTCTTTTAATCTCTTTTCTTTCTCTTCTGGTATCGTCCTTTCTCCTTTTAGGTACATTGACAATACTGGCTGATGCACTCCAATTTGTTTAGCAAGCCAACTTATTTTTAATCCTTTTGAATCAATCTTTGTTCTTAAATAATTCATATTACAAATGTAAGTATAATTTCATACAATCAAAAACTTTTCTCACTTTTATTTTTCACCAAACACTCCAAGTTGCACATTAAAAAAACTTTGTGGATAAAAGTCAAGACAATAATCAATCGCTTGTTGCTCCGTCTCAAAGAAGCTACAATGTTTTGACTCTCTATTTACTACCCAATAATAAGGCTCGTCTTTGCCTATATTAAAAATTACAAGTTTATTAACTTGATGCAAGCTGTGTTCCATACAATTATTAAGTAAATGATTAGCTTGCTCTAATTTTACCTTTTGCGGAAACTCCTTCCACATTTTTTCAAAATCTTTCATTTCCTTTTTTGTTTAATTGTTCTAACTAATTTCGGGTGCATCGTTGTTAAATGATACCCTCCACACTCTTTGCACTTATAAACGTAGTTGTACACGTCTAAAGTGTTTTTGAACTTTGTTACTGCTTTATTTGCAAGTTCTATTAAAGGGTATCTTCTTTTTTCGTGGCATTTCACAACCTATACTTCTTTAAAAGTGCTTCAAAATCTTGTTCAAAACATTGGTTTTCTATATCGCTACGGAAGAACATCGTTTGTGACTTGTAAAACATTACTTTAAGCCATTTCGTGTGTTCTATAAGTTCATGTACCATTTCCATATTTGGAAACTTAGCACTCATTTCTGGCATTAAAACATCCACAAGTTCCTTAGCTTTCTTCTTAGGTAAATATTTTAATTCTTTACCATACATTTCTTCAATCTCATCAATTAAAGACTGGCTAAGCACCAAAAGGAAAAGTGACTGAGCGTATTTCTTTTGTTCTGGTGTCATATCGATTCTAAAACTTTTTGAAGTTTATCTTTGGCTATTTCCCTTAGTTCAATTTCTTTACTTTCCATATAAATACTATACAGAATTTTAATCAATTCAGCCTTATTTTCCACCCATCCGTCGTTTTGTTGCCTTACTAATTTTGGTTCTATCGTTTCGTTGGTGTCAACAGAACGCTCGAATGGGTTTGAGTCGAAAAGGGATGGGTAATAATCTTCACTATCATAAGAAAACTTACCATCAAGTGTGTAAAATGACGAGTTGTCACTAATTAACGACTTGCACATTATTGGAAACAATTCATCTACATTATTATCTACAACCACACAATCTCCCAACTGAATCGACCATACTTTTTGACCTACTTGTAATTCTTTCATATCACTTTTAATCGTTTTAATTCTTGTTTCACTAATCTACCTACCTCTTGTTGCTTTTCGCTCGTTAGGATGAACCTGTAACCATTCAGATACTCTATTCTAAAAGAAAGGTCAGTCTTAACTATCGCAATAACCTTTAACTTTGCATCTTGTCTCAATTCTTCAAGGTCTATCTCGAAGAAGAAACGCTTGTCTGTGTCGTGGTGTTGTATTTTCATTGCTTATAAATTGTTTAATTGTAAAACTCTTTTAATTTCTAAACCCGAATTAGGTTTTCTACACTTAGCACATTCACACTTACCTACTGTAAATCTACCACAAGCAGGAGCAAAAGTATAACCCCTATCAATTTCTCTTTTGTACCAACCCTTGTCTATCCAACTTTGTAATGTACGTGGATTCTTTATTCTGATACTTCCCCAAAACTCCATTATTGTATCAAGTTATAATTTGCCCACTTCTTTCTTCCGTTATACACCATAGTCGTTTTGATATTGTGACCATCATTACGGAGGTCGTTAATCCTTGCACTTAGCCTAAAGCTACCAAATAAGTCTAATGCCGTTATTGGGTTTATTGTTGCACCCGTAAGGAGGTACATTAAGATTTTCTTGTTTTGTGATTCTTCCATGTTTTTAAAGTTTAAAATCGTTTAATTGTAATCTTTCTTCTGTTGATAAATCTAAACTTGTCGCCCACAATAATACTTCGTTTAGTTTTAATTCTAATTGCATTACTTTACCTGTGATGCTTAGATTTTTTCCATTGATGTAAGAGTGCCACAAATATTCTTTCATCTTCTCTTCGTTAACGTTTACACCTCCTACATCAACAATTCCATTGTCTTTTAAATCTGCTTCCATTCTTTTATTGTTTAATCTTTATAATCTCTATTTGATTCCCAATTATTTTCTTCTTCGTTTTCTTTTCTGTCTTGCCAGTAGTTCTTTTCTTGCTCTAACCAGTCGTCACCATTATCCCTTATTTGTTCAAGTAAAGATATAACTATTTTAGCTTTTTCTTTTGGAGAGTAGTGGTCTTTGATAATCTCATAAGGCAAGGTTATATTTTCTATAGAATCATTTTCTATCGATACCATAAATAATCCTCCAACGCTCACACTGTTAAATACAATTACCTCATAATCTCCCAACGATTCTTGTGCCGTTAAGCACCATAATTCTGTTAGAACGTCTAATTGTTCTTGTGTCATTGTGGCTTTTGGTTATTTCTTATAAATTCGTGATACTCTATTGTTGCTAACGCTTGTTCTTCTGTAATATCAGGGTCGCAAGGTGAAGTCTCTAAACATTTTTCAGCAAGTTCGCATCTTTTACTCCAATATTCTACAATACGAGCAAGCCTTAATTTTGGTGTTTCTTTTAATGTTTTCATTTATTCTAATTATTTAATATGTCAAAAGTAATATCTAAGATTATAATTTCCAAATATTATTTCAATTATTTTAAAAATAAAAAACCCAATCTAAAAGAAAGGGTTATTCTGTCAACAAATGTTAAAATTCGAATTGCTACTTATCCTGTGTATTTAGGGGTCAATCACTTTGTAGCCAGCTTTGCCTTAAATTCTTGTAGCCTTTGTATTACTTGGCAAATGTTTATCACAATAATAAATAACTTCAGAATATACACCTACATATATACTATTTCTGAAACCGTAGAACATTTCCTTTAAAGAAAATACTTTCTTTTCAGAATTACACACCATACACTTTCTAACCTTCTTACTTTTCATGTTCTATTTGTGGATTATTATGATTAGACAGCTTCCTTGCAGTTACTTCAATCTTCCAATTCTCAATATCGGAATCATGGACATCGGACAAACGTTCTTCTAATCTTTTTTCTCCAAATTCGGGGTGCGATGCAAATAAATATCTTCTTTGTTCGCTTAATAAGTACTTGCCGAAAGACACTAAGTCTTTGCGATTGTAGTATGTAATCATCTTCTTGATTTTTTCATGATAACTTGCACTATTGCAATACAAACTTATAATAAAAAATTAAAAATAAAAAACCACAACCTAAAATAAGTCGTGGTTAGTGTTATAATTAAACAATTAAATAAAAATGATTTATTCAAGTGACCTTTGTAGTGAATCACAATCTACTACTACTAATCTTGTTTCATATTTTAAAAAACCTACTTTAACCTTTTGGGGAACTTTACATTTTAAACCCTTCGTTAGTTCGGTATTATATTTATTCAAGTCTTTTATTATTAATCTTTGTTGATTAACAATCCCTTGCGTTTGACTTACTGTTTTCTCATAATTCTCTTTATCCGAAATAATAGCCTTGCCTAAACTATCGTTTTGAGTTAGTATAATGGCATTGTAAGCCTTTAATTCTGTGTTGTCGATAATTACCTTGTCTCGCTCAATTTTAAAGCGTTCAGCGTCACGTATTGCGTTCTTGTAGTTCACCAAGTGATAAGCAATAAACCCACCTATCACAACTAAAACACCTAAAGACAAATAAGTCTTTATTTTATTTCCGATTAGCCAGTTAAATATTTTCATCTTTCTTTAATTCTTTTTCTTTTAAATCATTTTTCAACCTCAACTCCCTTCTTTTTTCTCTTTCAAATCTTAACTTCTCATATTGTATAAAGGCATTAATCAACCCAACAATACCGAATGTTATCCAAAGAAAAATTTGCTTATTCCTTTCTATTATTTCTGCCTTTTGACTAAGGAATTTATCAATATCGCCTTGATATAATAACAATAAAGGCACAATCAAAACAAACAAGTTTACGAACTTTAAAAAAATATTACTTAGTATTAAAGTTCCCATTCTTGTAATCTACTATTATTTGATATATAATCGACAAAAATATAACACTTGGTACTAATACTTTTGTTCCTTCAAAATTATACTCTATAAACCCAAATAACTTTAAAAAGTTATAACCAACCGTAGCAATAAGCGTATTCCGCCCTATCCTGATGAACGAATTTTGATGATTATATCCAAGTGTCATTAGTAAAAAAGACAAAGGCATAACAAGGTAATACATTTGCTTCATCCAATCTTGACCGCTATAAATAACGCAAAATATAAAGTAAATAAATATTACACCTGCTATGCCTATCTGGAATAACTTATGTCTCACTTAGGTGGGTCTTTTGGATTTGTCTCACCATCAAAAGCTTGAATGTCGCCATCCTTTTCAAATTTCTTAATCACCTTGTCGATTTCTTCCACAAGTTCGTCGTCATTGATGTAATACACCTTTTTACACTCAATAGCCATTGATACACTTTTCTTTGCCATTTTTTTACAGTTTAAACAGTTATCACACATTATTTATTCACAAACAAAATATCTCCGTCTATCGTTGTTGCCGTTGCTCCGTTTGCTTGTATAATTGGTATCAAACAATGACCATTATAAAGAGGAACATCAAGAACTTTTGCATACGCCATACTGCCAGCATTTGCCAACAATGAAGGCACAGAAACCAACTGTTCAAAAGCAACCAAACTAACTGCCCCAGCAACATAAGAAGTTCCTAAAGTAACACTTTGAATACTCCTAACGCCTTTATCCCCTGCTTGTAGTTGAAACTTCACAAGAGTACCAATAACTGCCGTAATAGGGAAAGCCGATATTGTAGCAGTCCTTCCAGCCACACCATCGGAGTTTGTATAGCTCATTGTGGTATTAGCAATTATACCAGCGTTAGTCGTAGCCGTTGTTACCAATATGCCCACTTGCACACCCTCTCCGTTGGTTGTTCCATTATTGTCCCTTGCAGGGAGCGTTACTGAATTTATAGTTTGGGCTGTTGTGGTTGTAACCACTATACCACTATTTACCCATAAAAAATCCAAAATAGACACCTTGGCAGGTTGCGTACTTCCTATTGTCAAATCTCTTATATGCCAAGCACCAGATACAGGCGTCCCAGCACTTATACATCCAGCATCACCTGCCGTAGTGCCATCACAAACTCTACCAGCCAATCCTGGAGTGCCAACGCTCCACGCCCCAGGAAATCCCGAATCTTTAGAGAAACAATAGAAATTTCCTGCCGCCTCTGGGGCTGTGCCTATCTTATATATACTCCTTGACTCTCCTAGCACATTACCTTGGGATTGTTGCACTAAAACACCACTTGGGCTGTATTTCAACCATTCCGAACCATTATACAAGCAATGCTCGTCAGGCGATAGACTCAAATTATACACTTTAAAGGCATTCGTGCCGTCAAACAATTCCACTTGAATACTATTAGATACCGTAGTGCTAATATTGTGAATCATTATGTTCTTTATCTGTCTCTGAACAGAAGCGGCAGGGCTACCAATAATTGTAGTCGTTGTAGCTGTCGTTATCTTAGTGTTTAAAGAACTTGGGGCAAAAGCCGTAGAAGAGTGGTCAGCAAAATTAGCCTGCACATCCACACTCCCAGACGCAGAAGTTATCAGCCTAATTACCTCGGTCGTACTTTTTAAAATCATCTCATTAATATTTAAATTCCAATAGACACTCTGCTCATTACTTGAGCATGAGATAACCCAGAGCCACCAGCACTACTATTCAGCTTCACCACAACACCGTCCGATTCCCTCTTATAATAAAGAGAATCATCCACTTCGTGTACACACAGCTCCTTATCAGCCATCTGACCAGTCAAAGGAACACCAGCAGATGTTTTATTCTTTATTTTTATAACGTTTGCCATTATGCTATCGTGCCACCGTCAATTGTACTATTTGCGTCTAATTTTGTCCCTATCAAAGTAGTTATTGTACTTGCAAAGTTAGGGTCATTTCCTAAAGCTATTGCTAGTTCATTTAACGTATTTAACGCAGTAGGACTTGAAGCTACTAATGCTGCTATTGCACTATCAGTATAGCCTGTAAAATAAGCAGCGTTGTTGCCCTGTAACAACAAAGAGTTATCTGCCGTATCTACCCTTCCATTATTATTTGTATCATAGGTAGATTTTAGCATATCTCCTATACCTGTACCTGCCAAAGCTGCCATCACAAAAGCTGTTGTTGCTATCTGTGTTGTATTTGTGTTTGCTGATGCCGTTGGTGCAACTGGCACTCCTGTCAATTCGGGGCTTGCTAAAATATCAGCAGGCACTTTAAATGTTAAAATAGTTCCTGCATCTTTTTTATAATGCAAGGTATTGTCTACTGTATTAATACATCCCTCACCCACTGCCAACTGACCCAAAGCAGGAGCTCCTGCCGTGGTCTTTCTCTTAATCTGAATTACGTTTGCCATATCCTTTTATTTTAAAAAATTATTCCTCCATCCACATCCATAGAATCGCCCTTGTCACCCTTTATACCAACCTCTGAAACCGTAAAAGAAACAGAACTAATAATGGGCGTAACCGTTAAAGATACATTATCTCCATCTCCCGATACGGAGATAGTTACATTGGTAATATTTTCTGTTACGTTAATTTCCATCGTTCACAAAGTCAGATATTGTAGGCTCTATCTTCCATGTTCCTATAATGTACCTTTGCTTTTCTCCATTGGAAAAAAGAAAAACAATATCATAATCATATACCTTGGGCATTAACGTAATTACATGAGAATCTAACCTAAAATTATTAGCGTCAATTATTGTTATGCCTTGACCAACAGATAT
>JAULBU010030030.1:0-37467 GCA_032358235.1 Odonthalia washingtoniensis
ATAATGATGGATTCAAGCTGGAAACACGGCAGTCTGAAAGAGGAGTGCAATATAAGTTGTATTCCAGAGATCCTGTACACGTTTTACAATATTTGATAGAAATGACTCCTAAAGAGGATCAAAGTACAGAGCCATCACGAAATATATCATTTGGAACCCACCAGATGAATTCAGATATTGGAGTTGAGTCCATTCCAGAGCCAAACTGTACATTCATAAATGCACGGATAGAGCAATATCATGGAGAATGGAATCTAGATAAGGAGGGAAATCGTTCATTGGTCTTTCACAAGTGTATAGTGATAAATCTCAAACATCATTAAATGAATCTGCTTTGACATTTTATCCTATGCACTTAACGTTACAAAACTTTAACGAGGAATGAAGGAAGAAGCACATTATATCATAAAATACAGTGGTTGTATTTCTTCCCGTTTCATTTGAAGTCAAGAATACAGATGAAATGATGGGACTGCTTCCACTGGCATACACATCACAAGAAATAATGTGTAAAAGGAATGGCGCGTGAGTATGCGTCATGATCTTCACGAAAGCATTGAAGCGGTTTTTCAACAAATCATATAGGTTATCTTTGAAGGGATTGGTGATGAAAACTATTGAAAGAAAGAAACTTTGCTGTCATGTACTACTCTCTTCGTATATAGCAGACGTTCCTGAGGCTGAAGATTTGTTCAGTGTGAAACGGAATACTAGTTCGCAGTCTCCGTGTCATCGATGTCTTGTACATAAGAAAAATTTAACGTTCTCTACCAACGACTTAGAGAGGACAGAAGAGGAAACGAGACAACTACAGATTTAAATTAGAAGAAATGTAAAATGCAGCGACTATGTTGAAGAGGTTAAATCATTGTCAACTCTTTCAATCCCTCCTGTCCTTTCAAAACTTTCCTTAGTTGGTATTCACGAATCTGTAGATATTTATGCTAGTTTTAGGTTTGAACCTCTATATAATTTCCCACTAGGTATATCTAGAACGATAAAGGATTGCTCATCGAAGATGAGGGAAGATAATGAAAGGAGGACTATGGTGATGCTTACTGCATCTGGTGAGGGTCGCCAACATTATTTAATTCGGAAACCTGTTCAACATTTACTGAACAATTTCCTACTGGAAGTAGAAATTTCCTCCTCTAGCTTTGGTCTACACGTTCACTTTTTCAAAGGGTGTACAGAAGAAAGACTAAGTGGTCTTTTTATGGACGAGGGACTAATTGGAATGCTGGAAGCAGTTGATGTAAAGACTGGATATGGTATCAACATCACCAGGGGCTTGAATAGATACATGTTGTGGGGAGTTCAATAGAGCTCCAGTTATCACTGTATTTACAATGTACGTTGAACTTGTTGATATTGCTTATAGAAGACAGAAAGTTCCCGGTTGGAGTGGGGCAGAGCTATGGGATCTATCGGATCGTATAAAAAGTTTGAAAAGAATTGGGCGTGAGTTATTTGAAACATTCCAAGCCTCAGGTATGGGAACAGCAAATTGGCATCTGATAGATCATTCAGCTGCTGATTTGGAGAGAAAATGTGCGATAGAGTGTACTGAAAGTGGTTCGTATGAAGCATCGCATAAAAGTTTCAAAAAAGATTATAAATTAACTTCGAAACGAATGGGCACAGCAATGACTGAAATGTTTGGGAGACGGATGGAAAGGGTGCTCCGGGAAATTGTTGTATCATGACAACCTTTTGAACGAGTGTGGAGAAACGGTAACGTGACATCCAATCAGGGATCATTACGAGCGAAGAAAACAAATTCGTACCGGGTAAAGGCAGTCGAGAAGGACGCAGGATTCCTTGTTAAAAGTGGTGTTTGTGTAACACTGATAGAGCTGTGTTCAGCTGAAAGGAATTAATACAATCGTGAATGGGGTATACACCATGATAATTTTCAAAGGCACAAGTTTAATGATGTAATAAGTGTGTTGGATGAAGATTTTTTGCAATCAATGATAAATCTGATTAAGGATCAAGTGAAAGACATGGGTTTTTCTATTATTGACTCCATGCCTACTACAATCCAGTTTCCTGCATCTGAATACGTGTCTGGATACCAAGTTCTCCGGCTAAAATATATGAGTGAAACAAGCAATAACATTTATCTACCAAATTCATAATATGGAGTATCAGAAAGAGTAGTTGCAAAGAAAAACTTCTATCGTTCAAAAGAACCACGATTGGACAAAATAATGGTGGAAGGGTGGGCATCAGAAGGTAAAGATATCCCGGAAGGCCATATGGCAATATGGCATGCAAAAATGCTGCCATTAGTCAGGATAAAATCATAAATGCAGAACATGTTAACGTACAAAGGGCATTCTTTCGTGCAGTTTTACGAAGTGGTTAGTAGCAATGATGTGGATGTGGATGGAATTGATACATGTTTAAAATGCGTTAGATTAAAATGGCAGCGGACTGAAGGAGAAGAGGGGAAGCTGTTATACAGTAAGCAGTTTGGAAGTATTCCCATAGATAGTGTTAGGGGCCTAGTCTACTTTTTTCGTGTGGATAGGGCAATAGCTTTGATATCTGACACAGTAGTCAGAAAGAAACAGATTGAACAGGTTGGGGCTGGTGAATGTGGACGGATATCAGACATTTTTTTATTTAAATAGATTTTACATACCAAAGGGAGAAGTTTAAAGTTATGTTGGAGATGATAATGCGTGATGGATTTGTATTAAGAAGTGTGAAAAGAAATGGAAAATTTTAAATTAAAGCATGTTTGTGATTAACATTCTGACGTATTGTGCCAGTTCCAGTTTTACTTTTTAATAGAAATTTAGAATCATGCGTTCCATATACCATCTTGTGAGACTATAAATTAAAACATGTGTGTGTTTTCCATTTCAACTCATTATATCAAAACAATAAAGCGTCCAGCATAAAACAATAAATCCTTCTGACGACATGTAGAGATTTACAATTATCATAAATTTGTTTCATTGAACTAAGTTGTTTCATTGAACTGGTACGGGACCAGGTTAGTGTCCACGGTCAACAACCAGTAGGTAGTCTGGTATTTTAATTTTTCGTTGTAACGCCGGGTTTGTGTTGTGGGTGGGCGCCAAAACATACAATTGGTAGCAAAACATCATATATTGATCCCAGTGTTCGTCGAGTTAAATTGGTCAAGTAGACAGTAGATTGTTGAAATTGGTCACTACTTAAAATTGAAGTACCCGGTTGTGAACCATTGAGAATTCAATGAAGACCTGGAGGTTGTGTGGGAGGTATGAAGAATGTTGATGCGAATGGCGAAGAATGGTTGTTCATTTTCATAATAAAATTTGACGGAAAGTGCCGTAACTGAGGTAGAGATTAGCACCTTCAATTTTTTGTTTGATTTCAAGATGAAGCGGAGCTCACATTTGCGGAAATAAAATATATAAAGAAGATGGGGTAGGCTAATTTGTGGGTTGAACATAATATTTAATATGACGTGATATAGAATCTGCAACATAGTTTTTATTGCTCATAGATGTACTCTAATTTAAAATATTTCTGGTCTCCTTGCCTTCCTTCCATACGAGAAAAATCATACCATGCTGTTGATAGTCAATATTGGTTCGACACCACAATCCTGAGCCGGCTCACAACGATGTTTGAAATTGTTTTTCGTTAGGTATTGTCGTATCTGTATTGGGAGTTCTAAAGCGTTGTTTGTGATGTCAGCACCACAATCCAAGCCTGGATCCAATGATGTATGAAATTGTTATTAGTACAGAAAGGTGGACATGTTTTACATATCGTTCTTACAAATCTATTGGGATTAAAGCCGCGAATATAGGTGTTGATGATGATGTTGACTTTCTAGTTCTCCTCCTTATTTACATGTCACATAGGTGGCACCAAGTTCATCATCACTACGATTATTACCATTTTCGGGACCAGGTGCTATTGATGATGATGGTTGTGTCAAGCCGGGTGCATGTCCGTTACCACCAGAAGAAATTCCTATGTTTGTTTCATATTAATTAGAGAGAAAAATTCTTGCTTTGATCGTTGAAGATGTTTTCAGAAAAGTACTATTTTCTTGTTCTGTACGGTAATGGAAATTTGTAGTACAGTGAATAGTATCACGGCATTTGTCCAATCAAACTTCACTCTTCGGGAAAAGAAAGTACCTTTTCGGGAAAGTACGATTTTTTTTGTTTACTACTGTAATGGACACTTACTGTACAGTGAACAGTGTCATGAAAGCTGTCCAATCAAACGTCACTGTAAAGGAAAAGTAAGATAAATATGTTTTGAACCCAAACCGTAAATGGAAAAAAACAGCCTCAGCAACATCATCACCATGAACAGCCCCCGCACCAGATTCGACATCATCAACAGCATCCGCAGCAACCGCACAAATCGCAGCGCCCACTATGTACAAGCCGTAATCATCAATTTATCATCATCATTACCATCCAAAGCAATTGTATAGACCTGGAACGATATTCCAGCAGCAACAATATCATTGTATTTCCTATACATGTACACCACCGTCATCACCTATATCACTTAACAACCCGTGCCTAGATACATCGGAAAATTGATTACTGTCACCTACCATTGTGCGTTTACTTTGCCGACCTAGTCCGCCCACACGCCCTGCAAGTGTAATTTATTGAATTAGGTGTAAAATTGTATCAATTAGTAGCTTATGAAGAAAGATATGATACAGTAATGGATGAAGGAATACATGAAAATGGATTGGTTGAACTATGAAACATGGTAATAATTCATGAAGAATGAATAATCACTAATAATGCTCTGTCCTTGTTTTCTTTTCTTCTTTTTCTTTTCAAAACAAGTCAATCTTATATTATTATTCGTCAGATTCATCTCCACCGTCCTCTTCCAGGTCAATGTATTCATTACATATACCACCGATATCCTATAAATCATTACCTTCATCTCCATAAGAGGATTCTTCTTCATCACTATCGTGAACTACATTCAGATTTTTACTGTCAGTAAATGGTTGGAAATTCCCAGTAATAGTTCTGCAATGAAAAATGTAGCAATCGGGGGCAGATCCGAACCATGAACAGATGAAGGAATAAAAGGCTTGTGTTTTCAAAGCGATGTAAAACATATTATTATCAGGATATCTGAACGATTTTGTGTACATTTGATCATCATTTCTCAGTTTCTCAAGTAAATATCCATCTGTATCCAACAAAAATTCTTTTCGAAGCTCCTGTTTCCATTTCTTAGACTCTATTCCTTCCCTGAAGAAGCGTAAGGCGTCAGACAGAAATTGAGGAGCAGCATATGGAAGCTGGTTCTTATATTTGCAAACCGATTCCATTGTAACCCGAACACCTCTAAACGACTTCCTTGTTGTGACATTTCTTTTTCCTGTCATCATTTTTCAAGTTGCCATTGACCGTATCCCCTTCTTCGTCATTATAGTCTTCGCTATTTGCCGCCGGTTTTTCAAAACTTAAAACATCTACAATTAATCTTACAATTGCATCATGAATAATCAGTCTCATAACAGTAGCATCATCACCAGGTTCCATTAAAAACTTTTTGAAGTCGTGAAACGCTTTTCGAGCAGTCTCATTCGCGATCAGCCTATCCATATACGTGATGTACCAGATTTATCTGAGTCTAGAATCAATCAGATACAGTTTTAGCACAAATCTCTTCATATTTTTCTTTTCGTCACCAAGTAGTATCCCTCTGTCCATTTGGTAGGAGGGGATGCAATTCTGAATATGCCTTTTTCATCTCTTTCTCTCGTTTTATGGGAATTGACTGAATGAACACTATAATACAGACCTCCTAGCTTTCGAGACAGTCATATGTTCATATTCAAGCGGCATAAAAATTTGTCTTTCATAATCTTCTTTCTTGTGCTGAACATCTGAGTACATACCTCTTCGAATCTATTTCTCAACTCCTTACTGGTGGATGCAACGATGAATATTTTCTTCTCCCATTCCGGAGGAGGTGAGTTATTCATACCGTGTCTCATCAATGTGATAGCACATTGATCTGAAAAATTACTGAGGCCATCAGAACCAGCGGTAAGGAATATCCATTGCCACGGCTCCTCCATCGGGAAAATTGGATATAACAATGAAGTAACTTATAGAATAATAAAACTTGAATCTTTTTTACCAATATCGAGGTAGGCTTTCATTAGTGGGGACCGTAAACGATGCACAATTCTCTCAATTCTTTCCGGTTTAAATACTTTTACTTCTATCCTTCTTCCTCTAAAATCCCTAAAAATACGTTCCTCATCACTAATGACATTTGGTGTCCATACAATTGTACAGTGCATGTCATAGCACCCAGACATAAACACTTCAGATATGTATTGGTGTGAAAACTTCTACACACGATCATATAATTGACACGTGTACTTGGTCATCGTAAACGGAATTTTGGTGGTATGTAGACCTTCCATGAACCTTGCTCTATCATCTTCCTTGTTTTTCACTCTCAATGATGTTGAAGGTATACCAGATGATGTCTTTTAAATCGATGGTGGGACTGATGAGACTTTGGTATAGGTACTGGCGCACTCAGTCTCAACTTTATTGCTGTTAAGTTCTTTCTCTAGTTTCTTACACTTATCTTTCCAAAGAGAACAATTTAACAAAGTTCCTGACAAATGCTTTCGGAAGATTCGTGATACCTTTTGAGTTGGTTGTATACATTAGCCGGAACGTTAATAACTTTAGATTTTTCTTGGCCAGTACTTGCCAGAACAACACCTCGCTGTATTATTCTCCTTGTATGTAAATCATTTCTTACAAGCGATTATCCATCAAAATCATCCTCACATGATGAGCGCAGTACGTCATCTCTTTTTCTTTTTCTTCTTCCGATCGTTTTTCTTGTTGCTTTCATTTTTATAAGGACTGCACCATGATCCTCATTTCGATCATCTTCCCTATCTTTATGTCACACTGATTTCTCTCTTTGTCTACTTCCGTTACTTGTTTTCCGTCTCTCAGTCATTATCTTATACACTGCAATGCTTACATACATAGTAACTGTTAACGCTACGTCATCGTCAGCCGTTCCAAATGGAGGCACAACAGCTTGACTGGACTGTCCTGCCAGTGATTGGGCAACAACTCGACATTCTCGTTTTGGTTTCGATGGTGATGGTCCAATTTCTTCCCCATAAAGAACAATGTTAGTAGATGGTGCCAGTTCAGGTGGTTCAACTGGAGATGCAGACGTAGATGGTGCCGGTTGAGATGGTTCAACTGGAGATGCAGGCTTTGTATACCTTGAACTTCTTCTTATCTTATTAAGTCTCGTCTGTGTCATTGTGGCTTCTTCGCTGAAATTCCTACTCAAGAGTTTGGTGGGGATGACTGCTAGTCGATTAGTAATCTAACAATAACAGATTCTGGTACGAGTTTAATACTGTCGGTTATAGTAAGAAATCTGAAGTAAACGGTCTCATTTCCGAAACATGAAATGTTTATAATAATAAATCAGAAGACATCGGTCTCATTTGCAAAACGTTTAATGTATTATTATTATTATAACCGAGAGAAAATGTTTCTTCTTTCTTTACTGTCAGAGTGAGGATTATTGCTGCAAATGAGACCGTTTCCATAATCTCATGAAAATTACATTTTTTACAATATTGACCCCCAAAGATGATCTCAAAAATAAATCATTATGTTAGAAACTATCAAATTACTTTTGAAACGGACTAACACCTCAAATATCGTGAATATAGGTAATAATAAAGATATACAAAATCATAACAGTATGAATAACCAATATAAAGCAAAAGGATATATTAAAAATAATATAACAGATACATGTATTCATCATTTCGTCTGTAAGCTATGAATTCAATAATGTTCAAAATTCTTCAAAGTTCTTATTCTTTTCAAAATGCCCCAATTCACAATTGTTAGGTCAAAATAATGTTGACAGCACTTTTTAACATAAAAGTTTAAAAATGTTATATTAAAACTATTTTTTCAGATTGGAAATTTTTCATAAAATGGTGTGCAGATGGCAAATAGAAGTATTGAGGTTTCTACTTGATACTGGTATGTTGTGAATTTTAGTATTTTAACCAAATTTTGAAAAATGGTCAAATATTCATTCGAAATATAACATTTTTTATTTTCCAAAGTTAGGGAGGCACATTACGAAGTTTGTCATGTAAAACAGTGAACATTAAATCTTAATATAGCTTCCAAAGGGAGGAAGGGAGGAAGGGAGGAAAAAGAAGGGTCCGATCATAGTCGGTAAAGCAATTGGTTAACTGTAGAGTCACGTTTGACTCACCGCTGTCCACCGATTTTCCTTCAACATCATGTTTATGTGCTTTTGTTTCACTATTGGACAGGAGATCATCCTCACATACTCGTCAATGACCAGTCATCAGTATATTCGGGTCGCTCTGCATATTTCTAGACTTGTGTAAGCTGGTGACCTATTTCATTGTCTTGACGAATCCATGTCCCTGCTTTCTCTGTTGGTTCATCGAAAACGTAAATGTTTTGTGAATCCCATAAATTTACGTTCCCCATTACAACAATTTTTTTTTGAACATCATGGCCGTGTAGCTTGAAAAATTCATCCAACTGATAATGTTCGTATCAACCACTCTGTTAAAAAATGGATGATTGAAATACGGTTAATGATACCAACACGGCATTAGTGTCAACACTCCCTACCAGAGAGTTAGAGATTTTCTGGTCGTTGCGTTGACAAGGAATGGGATTAATACGTATTTGGATACACATACAGTATCAACATCCGTACTTTCAACGCAAACCTCTATCACAATGATTCATGGATCATCATTGATCAATGGTATCAACGACCATACATATATTATGGATAATGATAAATTTGGCATTCAGTAGCGGAGTTCACTAGGTTTGTTGTTGACAATACCCGCGGTATAAGAATATACGATCTGTTTCATACATCTATTCTTACATTGTTACAAATCTGATGCCCCACAGGCAATCTCTAGATGGTAGAAAGGGAAGGTGAAAGGAAAAAGTAGAAACGTTACTCCTAAAATATATGAAAAAAGAAAGTCAAAAGTCCTACCAAAGATAAAGAAAAAGATAGAAGGAAAAAAGCAGTATCAAGCGCAGTTCTCAAATGGATCTTTCATTTGTCTTTCTGTGGAAATACTTCATTTGTGAATTTTTCACCAGGAATATAAAACTGCTCGAATCTGGGAAAGTAACATATGGCGGATTCAAAATTCGGTTCAACGCCATCAACATTTCCATCACTATTGAGGCTTCTGGCACTTCGGCTTTCAGTATTTCATTTTTATAGGTGTGAAGAAACTTAGCACTGCTAGGTGAGTTTTTAAACATTTTTCATCTTTCCATAACAAATGGAACTTCTATTTGTTGTGGCAAGATGCGAAAAAAAGCAATTTCTAAATCTGCAATTATGAGAAAGATAATTGCAGTATTAGAAGTTGCTTTTTTCTTAAAAGAACCGCCGATGTGTGCCACCGCCATAACAAGAAAGACAATATTTTAGTCTTCATCGAAAATAATTTGCTTCGTCATCCCCAGATTTAATATGATGTATAACTTTTTTTTACTATAAATAATTTTTTTTAATTAATTTAAAACGTGTAATAACTTAAGAAAAAATATTCATTTGGTTGAAAAGAAATGCTATATTTATTATTAAATTATTACACGTTTTTGAATTAATTAAGACAACTTATTATTAGCTTTACACCTGCTTCTGTCACAACTCCGACCACTACACTCCGACCACTACACCGAGATCACCTGCTGCCGTCGCTACGTCAAACGCTATGACCACGCCTGGGTCTATCGCTACACATACGACTATGGCCACGTCTACATCTTCCGTCACGCCTGGATCTGTCGGCACACCTGCATCGGTCTACACATATGGATCTTTCGCCACGCCTCGGTTTGTTGTCACACCTGGGTCTGATGCCACACCTGTGTCTGTTGTCACTCCTAAGGTTGAAGACGAGGAGAAAGATTTCGCAATATAATATTGTACATCGTACAGATAATATCAATTGTCAATCATCATCATTCACGTCACTAAAATCTAAACCTCGTTTACTTCCACCACAAACGGACGTTCCAACTTCCGTTGAAAAACATCAAGCAAAACTATTGGTACTTCCGCGGTCATTCATTTTATATCACAGGTGCATTGCATAAATGGAATGATAAATATGCATTATATCGGACACATAAAAACGACTTCACAGCTATTTTATCACTACCAATCGGCACTTTTTAATAAAAATTCATCATCGATGGCAATCGGAAGTATGTTTTCACCTTCCTCTTTTACTTTCGGTATATCACGTGATGGAGGATCGAAAACTTCCACGTATGTTATCGTCCGCACCGTTGAATAGTTACGCAGGACGATATGCACCAACTCCTGATTTTGTGCGATTGAACCATGTGTTCAAAACTGATACCAGTGTGGTATACGGCATTAATCAAGTGCACACTGATGACACTGAAGTTAGATAAATATGAAAAATCATCACAACAGTTTTGCTCAACACGAAATCTAAAGTTATTCCACCAACTCCATCACATCATCCAATTCACAACAACAGTGGCAACTAAATCCAAATTCTTTTTTTTCAGTTACTGGTCAATGCGACATATTTGGCATGTCATACTAGTGTCACATTGATATATGTGACACTTCCTCTGCTATATCTAAAATGCTGCATACCACAATACTACTAGCATTTCAAATATTAATGCCTATGATATATAGTATGCGGATATGCAGAATATTTGCAAACAATTTCGTGCAATATTATGAAATAAATAATATTCTTTTACATATACTTCTCGCCATTGTCCCAAAATACTTCCAATAACACGCTTTCTTCACAGTAATCTGACTCTTTTAAGTGATTTTTGGAAAACATATCCACATTCCGCCAAAACAAAATCAAGTAATTTTCGACATTATTTGGAAACTTTAAATATGCCCTGGAAAATGTTATGCCATACCACCCGAAACGAAATCAAATTATTTTTGACGTATCTTGAAACTTTCAAATGATTTTTGGAAAACATATCCACATTCCACCAAAACAAAGAAAAGAAAATATATATATATATATACAAATATATAATTCTATTCTCCCCCAAATGAATAAAAATCAAGTTTATCTGTGTTTTGAAATCTTCAAATTTGTTTTGACAGAAAATCAAAATACAACATGAAATTCACAGCAAAAATATTTTGAAACTTGTTTCAGATTTCCGAAATGATTTTGGAGACACCTGGTGTGTACCAGTTAAAGTGTTTTCAATTTTGTTTCGACTTATTTGAGTATTTGGAAATCAATGTTTCTACTATGGGGATTATTATCCCAAAGAGTTCCCAACGTGATTCTCTAAAAAACCGGACGCATATTTGGGACTTTTCAAGGTCCTAAAATTGTGGCACTTTTGGGGTATTTTGATAATGAAAGATACAGGCGCATTTGGTTTAATTTCCCTCAAACCATATTTTTCACATGATTTTGCTTTTTCGTTGAGGTGCTGCATGAAATATATCACGTCTTTTTCCATCCTTCTATCATATCGAGCTTGCCGTTGTAATTCCAATTTGAGCGACGTAGTTTGTACGCGTTGTAGGAGTAGATGGACTGTTTGTTTAGGATTGTCATCAACTAGCGAGCGATATACAGCAATATATAATCTGTCAAGAAAGTGACTAAATTATGTTGTAACTCGCCCTTCTACTTTTTCTATTTCTGACGGCCATTGTAGCCCACTAAGGGCACGGTCGACAGTTTCAGTGTCCATACGCTTAGAACCATAGCCAAGTGCCACAAGATATTTTTTTCTTCATACGACGTCACAGACTAGATTGTGACACCAGGTGCCACAGTTTCAAAATTTTCCATCCATATTAAATCATCCAGCAGAGCACGATCTATGCTAGAAATGTATGGCGCAACACGAAATTATGGAACTTGTGGCGCTTTGTGTTGAATTTAAATCTCAGGGTGATCTCGTTCCTTTAGGAACGGTGCGACTTTGAACGGGTCCACTTAACATAGAATAGGCACGGAAATGGGCACGAACAGGTTCATCGACCCCAAATTTGATATATCCCCGTCATCCGCGTATTCGGACTCGTTCGGGTGGTTGCTTGATGAAGCAGCGTCTCCAGTCATTGTTGCTAAGTTAGCTATAGAAGAAAGAGCTGAGATAGAATGTATTAATAGGGGCTCACTTAATGGCGAGTCGGATCGGTTCACTGTCCTCCTGCGCATATGATGAACCTGAGAGAGGGTACCCTCTGAGCAGAAATTTCTGTAGCCAGGTTGAGAAAAGATCGATTCGAGAAAAAAGGAGTGAGACTCCTAGGAAGAACAAAAACGGAATTGATGATTATATTCATACGAGTTAATGTTTGTCGCTCGATTAGTTTTGTCATAAATAATCTGCAAACTAACTATCAGCAAACTGTATGCGTGAGATTCCAGCAACTATAAACTTTGCTCCCACGACACTGTAAGCATTGACTTTCAGCAAATGTAGAAGTTTGTTTCCATCAAACTGTAAGCATTGGATTCCAGCATCTGTAGAAGTTACCTTCCAGCAAATATGGATTCACGCCAAGTCTATACGTTGTCTTCTAGCTACTTGCAGTAAGCGTTGCTGTAGCTTGCGCAGATTAGTCGGTGATATTCATGCTGTTGAATCCGCCGCTCTGGTTTGGTTCTGGACGGAGGCAATCTTTTTGTATTTTCTACAATTATTTTGTCCTCAAAATGCAAGATGTGGCCCTATTCTATTGTTTGGCTACACATATCGGTTTACAGCAGCCATCGCCGATCTGCATAAGCGCTTCGCTGTATAAGAACAAAAAATGAGGGGACTGATGTCGTTCGTAGAGTAGCGAAGTAAGGTGATGAAACTCATTTGAGAAGATAAGTCAGAATTGTTGCTGAAAGAGGCATAGGAGTAGTCAAGTACGTGTAAGTTAGTTGAATTTAGATAAGCGAACGGAATAGAGACATCATATCACTTCGCATAAGGTGTAGCTCTTTTCAATTGTTTTAAGTAAGTAGATGGAGATTGGATGTATGAAGAGTTATTCAAACACTTTCCTGAGGCTCGAAATTTAAAATGCGCAGTCTGGTCTAGCATGCAAAAGCTACGCGTTTTGCATTCGCACGGAGAAGAAGTTTGTATATGTCGCGCAGTTCTAGAGATACTGGAGCTTAGGTAGATAATGACGTTGAGTTTGGTTGAGTGTTGAAGAGGTGGTAAATTGTAGCCTAAAACCTGATAAGTCGAACGGAGGTGGCTTTCAATGTTTAATGTGGAATGTTTCCAAGTGAGGTGCGATGAAAAATTTCATTCTGAGTCACCTGCTGGGAACCATTTATCTACGTAAGTGGCAGAAATGCCGACGAGGGTTTCTTTGCGGAAGATGCAGTGGAAATAGCAGTCTCTGGCCAGTTGTTTCATACCGAAGTATTTTGTATAATGATCATGAAGCGTTTCGTACCTGAGATCCCCTGACTCAGAGAGGCCATAAACAGTGCAGAGGTTTTGTATGCACTGATAGCGACTTAGTTCCAGTTCTGGAATCGCTGCTAGAAAAAACAATTCGGTGGCCATGGGAATAACCAATTGTAAATAAACTGGTGTAACATCAGCGGTCCATATATCGAAGCCAAAATCAAAGTCGAGAACAAGGAGGAGTCTGATCAATTGCGGCTGGAGCGTATTTTAAGAATGCGCCATGAAATCCTTGGGATGATCCCCATCTCCCACGTTCATGAATCTTTCCTTGTATTTGAGCGATCCATCTAGCGTTGACTTGAAGCTGAGCAAAAAAGACAGAGGAAATACGTTCGCATCAGTCGGGACGTCTTATTTGAGCAGAACGTGGGATGTACCACGTTTCAAAAAGCTTGGCTTCTCGTTCTATCGGCCTTTTAACATTTCTAGGGATGTGCTACGAGAGTCTTTCTGGGATATAATCGCAGATAAAAATACATCACCTTCCATATTCGGAGAAATGAGTCGTTGTCATGATGTTTACAGGTCAGAGAAGAGCACACTGGAGAGTTTGTCTGGTGCATGTACGGCTTTACTGGTGTTACGAAGAATGGCCTTTGATCTCCATGAGGAAGGTTGACGATTTTAACAATATTCGTGTTACGGTTGAAATAATAATCTTTGAATTGCCCCTTTTGATCAGCATGGCGAGTCGTATGACTATTTTATCGCCCTACCAGCGCTTCTTAATTTCGTTCAAAGTGCAGATCTTCGAAATGGGGCATTTTTGCTAAGAGATCGTCTTATACGCATTTTTGTCGAGATGAAGACGAATCTCTGCTGTTTCTTTCTTTTGAAATTTTTCCACGTTCATAATCAGTGAGCCTCCGAACAAACTAGGAATGTGGAAAGGTTCGTGGCATTTCGCGAAAGAGAAGGAGTGAAGGTACATTGCCGTCAGGGCCAATGGTATTGTTGATACGTTTTACAGATTGGGCGAGTGCCACATCGAAATCTGCTTTTGGAAAGTCCATTAGGATAAATGTTTATAAGATGGACGTACTATAGAATTCTCCAATATAAAGGCTATTTTGTGCTCCAATTACTGTCCTTTCTGCCTCAATTTCGTTTAATGCTGCCATCCGAATTGAAGGTGCCCCAAAAGTTAGATCCTCGCTCTATTATGATCCGGTTTGACAATAAGATGTAGATAGAGGTCTATCATTTTGTTAATGTATTTCATACGGTTGTGTCTTCCATGTTTTTTAATTTGGCAGCTGCGCTGAAGAGCATTCCCTCATATATGACATGGAGGATGGGGGTTTCGATTTTTTATAATTTAAGTCGAATAGATCCGTGAAAATTCTTTCATTGAATCTTGCGCCAAGCGTATCAGCGAAGAAATGTGACCTAGACTGGCTGGATATGCCTTGGAAGCAACATCGCTGATCCCTACACCTGGTTTGAAAGGGGTGAGGTACTACTTTCGTTTATGAATACAGGAATTGTCAACTACCAAGTTGAAAAGATGGTGGTTAGGATGACGGGTCACTCGGAAGAACGAAGAAACCACGATACGACTAGATCCTGGACAATGATTACCGATGAACATGGTAAAAACAAAGTCAATGGCGAAGGAAAGTAGATCGACTATGTGAGAAATAGGGCACTATGTTCTCTTCTTTCATAGTGTACACTGTGGCCCGTGAGATATTTAAGTATATTTATCAGCGGTTACAAACTACTGTACACTAGAGCGAAATAAACATAGTGTGTCTTCCTACTGATTGACCATCTCATGTTCCAATCTACTCAACACTGTCTTGAATATAAGACAGTGTAGCCGAACGTACGGAATATCTTGAGATGGACAACCAATTTCAGCATCCGATGTTGGAATTCATAGCAAAAGCTGAATTGAGTATGTAATCGGAAATATCTATCTACTAATTATATTTAGTTGCTTTATCAAAGACAGTAATTATAATTAGTTAACAGATGAAAGTATCGACTTGACGAACAAAGTGGATATAAGTACAAAGACTATTTGCCTCCATTTTTTGTAAGTAATAAACAATAATTCATTAATTATTTTTATTACTTATCGTATTGTTTTTATCTGAAAGTTGGATTTTACCTACAATACCTTTTGCAAAGTGTAATTAATTTTTTATATCATTACTGCTGTAATTATTCTACTATCGTAAAAACAATAAATCGAACGGTTATTGTATAAGTCTCTGCTTATTTCTCCAAATGTTTTGGGCGCCCTGAATATTAGTTCCTTGCTTAATTGTTTTCCTTTTCAAATTTATGAAACCTTTTTTCAAGTTTTTCAATCATAAATATATGTGAATCGAGTTTCCACATCATTGCTCTATGGTCACAGGTCCCTGATTCACTCGTTTCAGGCGTTCTCAATTAATTTTTTAAAATTATTATGAAGCTATGCGTAGATTTGTATTTGATGAGTACTAAGGAAGGATTTGAAAATATCGATATTTGGGATATTGAAATTTCTCTAAATGGTTTCACAATATTATTTCATAGTTGAAATCTGCGAAACTCCCATAAAATAGAAACACATGTACACCATTATCTTTCGCTAGATCCCACATTGGTGGACAGATGACACACGTTTCAGACCGATACTGTATCTGACACATTCTTCAGGCTACTGTTCACTCCGCTTCCAACCTAATGTTAACCTACCGCCGCTGGGAAAAAACCAAAACTGCAATCGAATAAATTCATCTTCCCTCTAAAACTTAAACCTCACTTTCTACTTTTTGAGTTTTCGTGCTGGACATTATTCTCCCATTTAAGAATGTCATTCGCCCCATTTTCCCTTTCCCTCTTTTCTCTCCATTTTCACTACTACAATCACTACCTTCAATAAAACTATTGGACTGTAGTTGCGGACTGGTGAAGAAATCTAAAAAATCACTTATTCTCCATTTAGTTCATACGAAGAAAACGTGCTTTATTCCCTATCATCCTCTGTTGCTGCGCTGGGCTCCTTTGCGCATCATCTCTTTGTCCCTCATCTTTACTGTTATCCTCCTCCCTTTTGCATCAATGCCCTATTCTCCTTCACTACTATACTGTTACCATCCAGCGTGCTGACACGATACACTTCCTTTTCCCTGACGCCCGCTTATCACTTGCAATATCGGACACCAGCTATCATACCACTACGCGCGTTACTTCAAAATTCAGGACGCATACCGGTCTCCAGCACATCTACAAGTGGCGTGAGGCTACCTCGAGGTGCTGATAGTACATCACCTAAGTCTCCGCTGGTAGGTGTTTTAAATACAGTTAGACAATCCGGGTTCCTGTATTACAAGACACCGCCAACATGTGTAACAATTTGATGTAAAATATTACACTTGTTCAAGTACTTGCATTAACAAAAAATATAAAAAGCAAAACACTGGAACAGTAATAGTCAACACGAAAATAATGTCAGAAGAAGACATACCAAACACCTGCTCCAAAATACCTGCAGCTCGCGCTCTCTCAAGCCTCACGAAATGAAAGATCGCCGAACTCAACAGATACCCATAAACCTACAGAAAGCATCACTAAATTCGTGCAAAATCAAATCGCCAACTATAACTGCGATCTTCGGCGCTGCTCCTCCTCAAGGATCAATTTAGAATTGACAATATATCCATTATTCATTGTCAAATAATTCTTTGAAGAATACCAAATTTCGGACGATGAAAGAACTCAACTCTGAAAAGATCGACAAATTCTGTTAGATTAACTAATTAATGGCTTACCGTAATCTGACTTGTCCTTTGTCTAGGATTACTGGAAAATGTCCCTAACCCCTTTGGCCCTATTTACTGAATTTTCGACACTTTACGCAATGCCTAACCCATCCCTACTTCGACTCACACCTCTAGAACACGACCTCAGCAACATTGACAACAATCAATTGCATCTGCATCTGGGGTTCCTGCATCTAGTATTCGCTTGCATTACGCAATGCAGTACCCCTCTCATCAACACGATAATTTCCATCTACCACCAACTCCTCTCCAGCAACTTCTACTTAACCACCGCATCAACTGCAACCCAACTTGCTGCTTCAAAAGCAGCCCATCGCCCACAAATTTTCATGGAACTACAGATCTTAACTACCATACAACCCCCGTTAGTATATTAAATGCACGGGTAGCCCCATCCACAATGACTACCGCCCCAGGAATACAATCTCATCGCGCAATGGGACTACGAGGATCCCGAAACATACAAGACTCATCCGAACCACAGAGACCACCTTCATAGGTGAACGTAGACACATATGCTAAAGTTTACAAATCCTCTTCACCCGGGACCTCCTTCAACACGATCAAATTGGACAGTCAATTTCAAATTATTTCAAGGACAGGAAAGTTTTGTGGAACTAGATGAAAGTGTGGAAAATGCGCTCCGTGACTTCGAATGTTACTCAAAAGAGCTCGACATCTCTAAAGAACACAAGAAATTTTTCTTTTCGAACATCCTGCAGCAGTCCGCATGCACCAATTACTTCAGCAAATGGAGTACCAACATGACCTTCAACCAAATAAAGCAACTAATGACAAAAGAGTACCACTAAGCTGATAGGCAAAAGGAAGGTCATGTAAGATTGTATCATTCAGGTTTGGTGACATTTTTCGCTGAGAATGAAATTTCTGATGGTGGAATCTGTCTGTCATATATGTATGCCTTCATAAACCGAAAAATCGTCAGTGCATACGTTGTTCCGGACGAAACTTACAAGTTGAAAATTCTAATTTCTGTAGTCACTTCTTTTGACTAGGCTCATCTTCGTAGAGCCAATGAACTTACAGGTAATCTAACATTTAAATCTCTAAAAACTGCACTCCGTCATTTAATTAAAATCGGAAAAAAGTCATCAAATGTAACCGACAGAAACCGCCATACCCCTATTTTCACCTTATTCGGCTAATATGCACATCAACCGAAATATCGATTCATCAACCATGACAAAAATAACAACAACCGGAACTTAAAAAATATCAACCCTACAAGCAGCAACTTCAACAAGTAATCTTCATTCGGAGCCTTAAATACCAGAAATAGACTCATAACTAAAAACTCTTTAGAAACCACCACATTCAAAAAGATACCACAACGTCACTTTATATCCGATACTTCCAAAACGTCCACAACCGTCTCGCCAAACGTCAACAATTCAGGCGAGGTAAAAACACTTAGTAAATAGATGACTGATTTCATCCCCTCTCCGGTACACAGTAAATCCACCTCCATATCATCATGAAATCTACTCAACAATGGAAGTTAGCGCAAACCCAACTGAGGCAATATCTTGAATGAAATATCTGTGAGATCTGATCCCTGCCAGGGGCTAAAAAATGCCCTCTTCATATTCCAATTATCATTTGGTTCGGCCTCTGCCACTCTAGAAAACGAGAAACATGACCTGCTTTCACCGTTTTTTGTTTCCTACTGGTAAATTGGACTGATTTCGGGCGTTACGGATATTCATTATGAAAAGTTTCTCAGTTGTGGTTGAGTATTTGTTTATCGCGTCAAATAAAGATAAGGAGTCGGTAAGTATTCGTTATTCAACTTTTCGGTAAATAATTCGTTGTAGAACATTACGAATAATAATCTCAACATAGACTACATCAGAGAACGCAAAAAGCTCGCTATCAAGTATCGACTGAACGACGCTTCTTGATTTCTTGCTGCTGTAATCTATACAGTCTGTATTTCCTGAGTCAAGCTGCACAAAGATGATGAATCATATTTAAGAGTAAAGGTCTTCAGTGTTGGCTAATGATCCGTCCGTAAAAACTCCCAGCCGTAATATAGGATGTATATTTGAGGAAATGTAAGTCTCACAATGATTATGGTTTCAAATACTTAACTATCTTGTTGATGGATGTAATTTTGGATTTCACTAGTTTTGCTTCTGAAATTTGAGACAGAATGTTGACGCCGGCCACGATATTTGGTCTATAAATTTCCACAATTTCCCCAGATGATGAGTCAGAAGTCGGAACAATTTGAAAGTCACAGTTGTTGGTAGAAGTGTCACCCTTTCAATATATTGATTTTGATGATTGATAAACATCCCGTTGATATTTTCTATCTTCATTTCCGCAAACTTGAAGGTAGTCAGCTTAAGTGCTTAGAATCGAAACGTCGCTCGGTTCTTCTACAGAACTGTTCGAATGAGCCATCTTCGAAGTTAATTGAGTCGTCAACGTACAATACCATTATTACACTGATATTGCAAGATTAGTATATCTTGATATAGAGTGAAAAAGCTCCTAGTGATGTTTCCATGTCTAATTCGTCATTACCTTTACCAGTCACGTGAGATGAAAAATCCTTAGACCAATAATCGTCTGCATATGGAAGCCTATAAAGTGGCTTTCATAACTTGAACAACTTGCTGGAGTCGAACCCAAAGATGAAATGTGGTTTCACATAGACATCGTGAGTCAGGTTTTGACAATTTGTCAATATTACTAAATATTGGCAAGAGTGTGTGGATGTAATATAATACGTACAGTATGTACATGAGCAGTATGTTACTATGTATTTACATAAAATGATTCGCAAAATTTGGTTCATAACTGGGGTCAATATTGAAAACAGTCCCACGGACGGTCTAGTTTTGACCTAAAATCTGCTTAGGTTTCATAATATATGGGATTGTCTCCATTTTTAAAACATTTTAAGGGAGGGATTTCTTTTGGTGTGCCACATTCGGCAACCAGTAGAGATTTTCAGTTGAGTGAAATCAGCTTCAAAGCAGCAGTATAAAGAGGATCAAATCAAAATGAACAAGTTCAAATTTGGAGACATCACTTGAGATGATCATTTGTCACTGAAAAGATCTATTGTTACTGATTTCAACTAAGAAATAATATTGTGAAAACATTAAGAGAAATTTAGATGTTCCATATAAAGAAATTTTGAAAAACTTCCTTATTATTCATCTCATAATAAGGTACGCCTGGATTTATGATAAATGTAACAAAACATGTGAGCACGTCTAGAACAAGTGGATCAGAGACAAATGACCACCAAGCAATGATGCAGAAACTCGAAGAAAAATATATATAATAGAAAAACTGGAAGAACGGTTAGATTAATTTGAAAAGGAAATAAATCAACTCAGAAAGTCATATTCGGGGCGCCAAAAAACATTTGGGGAAATAAGCAGAGACTTGTGAATACAATAAAGGTTAATTTCAGTTTTTTTTGCGATAGTAGAATAATTACGGCAGTAATCAATTAAAAGTTTAACTACATTATTCAAAAGGAATAGATAATTTTATAGATATGAAAATAAGTCTTTCCGCATTAAATGTTTTATTTGCAATAAATGCACTTCAAGAGCTATCGTATGCAATTATTGGATGTGGCAGATAAATGTAGGGAAGATGAAATAAATCATTGGATTACGTCCAGATGTATTTACGTTACGACTCCATCTCTCGGTTTCAAAATGGTACAAATTCGCCATGTTTTGGGGCCGCAACATTTTCAAAAGCTAGTACTATTTATATTTTTGATTTCCCCTATGTCCTCCTTTGGGGTGTTATTGTCGGGAAAATCCAATAAATGAAAGTTCTACAATACGTTAATTATAATATGATATAATGGCTTAGCCGTTTTCTATTGTAGCAAACATAAAGAGCGGCAAGTGGTAATTGTATATGTAACAACTTTGCTTCGCAACGTTGCAGATGTGCCCTTTCAACTAGACTGAGTTCCAAATTTTCACTCGACAAAAAATTGTCTTAAAATAGGAGACAATGACCAGGACTGATTATATCAAAGCTCGTTAAGGCACATAATTACTTTTCTCCTCATTGAATACAACATCATTGGAATTTACCAATTCCATTAGAAAGCGATGTCGTCAGTTTTCTTATCATGATATTTGAGCGTCATCATACGACACACTTGTACAGTGCATTACACGATCAAGAATCCTTTCGTATCATACCTGTCCTCACAGTAGCTTATATGGTGCATCCTTCTCGTATAAATCTCCTTACCTACAAGGTATTTTGTCACTATTGGAGAACTTGAGCGATTTCTTTCACACTGCATCTATTTTCTTTCGTGATGAACGTGGTCGGTACCATGATTATCATCGAACGACACCTAATCGAATTACTACTTGGCGAGTATAATCCAATTTGCTGTTGGTATATCATCACGTGTAGCGTCCTCGTCCAATGAGTACTAGTTTACTTTTGAATGTTCACCAATTGCAATATTTTCTACTTTATACTGTCGTATCCCATTCTTCATATACTTTACCAGCTTCTCAACAGCATCAAATTTGGTCAGGGAGTCCGCTAAGTTGTATTGTCTCATAATCCACCTATTTTGGTGACATATCCTCATTGATATGCTTGATGAGCTGCAGAGATAACAATTATCTTTTTTCCGTCGTTGTTGACGTCTTTGTTATGACGTCGAACAGAGATGATGAATCTGTGAGTATTCGTAAGTCTACATGTTTCTGCAAAATTTGTTGAATATCGAAACTAAGTAGTATTGCTGCACAGAAGCCGTCGGCTAATGCGAATATTTTGCTACCTAGTACAGATCGTACTACTCGTCTTGATTTAGGGCGGCTAAAGTCCAAGCAGCTGGATGATCCTGAGACATCCTGAGGAAAAACGATAAAATCTATTTCAGTAGACACATCTTCCGTATTTGAGAGGGAACCGTCCATGAATACCACCATACCAAGGGAAGTGATATACAAGCTTATAAATGGAATTACGAGCCACGTATCAGATTGTAGATGACGGGTTATCTTGTTGACTTCCGTCACGTGGCATTTTTCGAACTTATATTCTGTGTCTTTAAACAGCATGTTGACTCCCGCAACTACATATGATCTACAGTTCGAAAGCCATGCAAGTTGATGTCGTATCGATCAAAATGATTCAAAGGCGGATGTGGACAGGTGGTTGTGCTTTTCTATGTACTTACTTTGATGAACGTTAAAGACGTTGTTGACATTATCCACCTCCATCCCCGCAAAATTAAAGGAAGCTGTTTCTCTCACCTTTGAGGGGAACTTATTCTCGGTTCTTTTGCTGAAGTAGTCAAATTCTCTATCCCCTACTCTCATGGAGTCATCGAAGTAGATTTCAACTATTCAGGCTACTGTAACAACTTCCTCACTTTTAAAGAACAAGAAAAAATCACCCATAGTTGGCGTCATTTCGATGTCTTTATCCCCAGGCCCCGTTACGTGGAAGCTGAATTCCATTGACGAGTAAACCCCTTCGTTAGCTAAACCGTAAATCGGGTTTCAAAGATTTAGTATCTGGCGTAGTTTGAAGTTATACATCAGGTGTTTCCAACATATACATTCCAATTCAGGTTCTGACTCCAAATTTAAACCTGTCACACGCCCTGTGTCCAGACTTTTAATTCTAAGATGCCAGAAATCACTAAAACCAAACAAACTGAGCGATGAGATAGTGTGTGGGAATTTTGGATTGAATTATTCTTCTCCTCACCCCGAGTTCCCTCTACTACATGTCTGGCTTTCATTTTCTGTTCTACCGTGCCTAAATTCTTGATTTCAAATATAAAACGGCCAACAAGAATGTTAGCAATTACTGGAAGAAATTTTCGGCCCACAATTGTAAAGCAATTCCTGGATAGTAAACCGGCAATTTCTTGCTTCAGAGAATCCAAGCTTGTCTGGGACTTGCACCTATGGTCTGATTATTTAAGTATCTCTTTCAAGTGGTTGTTCACAGTCTCCAAAGTTTGATGAGAGACTAAAAATAGATTTAGTTTTTTATCGTCTTCTCGAACTCTCGCCGGTATGACGGTAGTGATGTTGAATGTTTTGCCCTTTTCCATGACTTATCTAGATTACCATTTTTTCGAGACGTTCCACTTAGAATTGTCTGTCCCAACGATGGATTTTATATAGATATAGTCAGAAGGGATCTCCAACTTAAAATCTAAATTTTGAGACGGAAGGCAACTTTTAGTTTAGTGCACGACTGATATGTTTTTTCGATTGGATGGTGGCCATCTCGCTCTTAGAATTCTATTAGCATTAGCTGGAAATGCGCGGATGAGAGACGGGACGGCTGGAAATATAACGTATACTGACAATGACGGTGAATGTATTGATGAACGAGCTGTTTCGTTGATGGTATTGATTGAAAGGCGTTAAATGAATTCGACGTAAATATATGGGGCCGGTTTTTAGCTCCTGTGAGATTCGTCTCAGCGGATGATGATATGTTTCTCCCGTAGATATATAATTGGTACTCTATTCTGCTTAGTTTCAGTTGTATACCGAGCACCTCTGCTGAAGATTGAAAGTAATTCTAAAGGAATAAGCGCTCCTGGTCTTGTCTGATTCGCTTGGGTTACCCCACATATAACGTCACCTAACATTAAAGAGAGTGGTCCGAAAGTAGTTCTACAGATGTTTCTTGGACAAATACAACGTTTTGATATCCTGTATGAATGTCCACGACATGAAATACAGGCTGTCCTTCCAACCAAATTAAGTCGATCTCCAATTCTTGAGCAGAAAAAAATTTGGTCTGGAGTCAGAGATCCTCTCAAGCGGAATGGCGGTGATTGAACTTCGCTACAAATGTCGCATGCAGCGGCAATTCTATCAAGAACCTCCTTGGAAGACGGTGAGATGTTAGGGTCGGATCGTTTCATAGTCTGAAATAATCGATTAGTCGGAGGGTGTGCGGACTGAGTGTGTAGTGTTTTCAACTCTTTTCGGGATAAAATCATAGACCGCGTCGACGGGATAGCATATGAATGATGGTTAATGAGCTTAAATGGGATATACCATTTAGACATCATGAACTCATTCAGATCTTAGTCGAGAATAAGGTGATGTTTTCTTATCGCATCTAGCCCGACGAGTAGAGTTACATTGATTTTCACCACGGAAAGCGGTATCTAGAGGAATGAGGTGCTGGTAATAGGCATTATACAGGAAAGACACCACTACTTTGGTGTACTGATTAGCGAAAGGAGAATTCAGCCTGCTACTTCTCTAACGATAGAGAAACGTTGAACTTGTCGTAGTCTGGGTTCAACTGAGGAAGACCTACCGTTCAGACTTTTGCACTGGAATCAACACAGAATACAAGAAAAAGTACTATGGTCTGCTGGATTTTGTTCTTTGGAACATAGGATGAATTTTTGTTCATTCCTTTTGCATGTAAAATGCCATCAGCTATCAGTGGAGTCGGCGTGTTTGGTTCTGCTGATATATTGGGCAGTCGAATGATGGAAATTGGTAGAGAATCCTGCTGGATGAATTGAATAGTGAAACTGTTGATGGCCAAATGAGGAAGCAGTCGCTAACGTCTGTTTCAAATGATGTAGTCGGAATTGTTGTATCGATCTCGGATATGAATGCAACTGAAGGTACTTGAAGTTCGGGTTCCAAACCTGAACTTTAAGTCCCTGCAGTAAGAGTTGCGTCACGTTTCTGTTCATCTAAGGAACCAGGTACATTTGGCGATAAATAAGTCACATTGAAAGACCTCATCATTCCACTTGAGATTCTAGAGTCCCGAAACTCCGCACAGTTCAAGTTTTCAACCACTTTAACGCCTGATTCATTTAAAAGCTCCTCTGCTTTGCGCTTGATACTTTCTTCATCTTTGAGTAATCTACGCTGATAGTGGTAGTGCTCCGGTTTTTCGCAATTGAATCATAAAAGCTCACACTTCGCTAACTTGTTGTTTGGTTCCCTATAGTTTCTCCCACCACGTTTGTTCTGATTACTATTGAAATGTCTATTTTGGTCGCTTCCACACCTGTCGTAACGGTGCTGTCCTGCGAAATTGATGGCAGTTCGTTCCGTTCCATCAGCAGTAGATGAGGCTGAACCAGATGACGGTTCGTCATTGCCGTGACTAGGGACATAGTCGAAATTTTTCGTTCGCCTGTAGAAAGAGGTAAGCTTGCTTTCTAATCCTACTTTTTGTAACCAAATAATCTGATTGAATTGTTCATTTTTTTTCTCGAGATGGATGAAATCATAAGGGGCGTGCAGAGTAAGTTAAGAAAATGAAGACTAAGTAAGTTATCCAACAGAATTGATCAAGTACTTGAACTTCATCATTTCGTAATTGTCTCACAGCGCAGCAACCGGTATTAAACCTTTAATTCGCTTTATCAAAAGCTGAAGTGCTAGTTATACCGTCTTGTCATCTTTCCTGAACTCATCCAGTGTCAATTTGGATAGAATCTTAGAGACTTCTTCTCGATTCTCGGTTGTGAGGAATACGGTTCCGAAGTCCCTCCACAATTCATCCCAGTTTTTGTGTCTGGTACCAGCGTTCGGTATTGTGACAGCTCATTTCTAGTTGATGTATATTTCAACATTCAATGGAGTTCGTTGCCAGTTAGCGCAGGGTCATTGCACAGCGCTAGATAATCGAACAGGTGTTCTGTCCAACTTTCTTCAATCCCACGGCTGGAGTGTTTTTGGAGTTGAACCATCTGATAAATTTCTGTAGAAAGATGGAACCGTGACCGAGCACAATTCTTCCTTACTAATGTAGTCTTGTAAAACACTGTATGCTGGACGTACGACGCTACAATTGGTTGAAAGAAGCCTACAGTGTAATGGTCGAAATGAAGAATGCAGAGATAACGGAGTTTACAAATAAGTTAGTAAAACGTGGCATTTATGATTATACAAGACGTTTTAGAGAATAGCGCATATCAGAGAATGGAAGAGTGACCCCTGACTTTTAGAAAATGATAAAGTGAATGCAATAGATTCTAAAAACACATAAGGATAATGCGGTATGATCCAAGACAGGATGGAACAACCAACGGTGCGTTATGGGATCTATTTCATGAAGACATTCGCCTGACACGGCTTCAAATGCGAAGAAGAAGAGGCGCAAAAAGGGCTGTTACAAATAAATATAGAGACGACTAGCGTCGATAAAGTAAAGATTGCTGAGGGAACCAGACAGAAATCTCAGACCAACTTGTGACGATATACCTTTGTCAATATGAACGTACGAAAATAATCACAATTAGCTTTACAACAATGTCGGAGATTATATCCCCATAGACAGTTATGTGCCCAGGTGAATCCATATCGTCCACAACAAGTGGTAACTTGACCACAGAACCAAACGTTCGTCACGAATAAAACACCAAAGAATTCATATAAAAATACCACCCGCAGGTGGTTAGGAATTAATAACACCTTTGCGACTACAGATGATGTATCTAAGAAAATTTTGAATGGAGCAGGGCATCTCATTTTCATGTCGTGTGATACTAATGCACAATTACTACTAGTCCAAGCAGGAAAAGCCAGAAAAATAAAATTGGATGGCGATGAGAAGGATGAACCAATATCAATATTAGCTCGAATGATGATAAAGATAATCACCAATGAGTCGACAGGTTCAAAAGTAAAAGGAAGTTGAATTACCAACCGATATACAGTCGGGCCAACGTATAGACAGTGAGTCCCGTCAGACTTCAAAAGCAAGTTCAGCTAAGTAGTAGTTAGATACGTAAACCATACTGATCGCATGTATATGGACAACAATCGCCAATTTGATATTATGATGCTCAGGAACGCAGGCGTACCATCCGATACTATAAATAGTGTCACAATTGAACTGACGAACACAAAGAATAAGATTGAATCGCCAACTATATGCATTGAAGCAAAACGAAGTTATGTGGAGCGTTGTTTATCTCAGGTCCTTGAGTTAATCGATATAGTGAATAGTGCGGGGACTGAAAATGCTTCACCAATCGAGGAAGGATTAGTGAAAATGATAGAGGAATCTATAAAAAACTCTGAATGGAGAAACGACGGGTTACTTTACCTTTGAAGACACATTAGAGGTTTTATCTAATGCTAAAATCGAGGGATATAATGATGTTTGAACATACACCATGCTTGGAAAATGAACAAATGATCAATTCCAGAATATACAGCTGTCGATTGACGCCGGTAGCTGCGAAACTTCTGTATTCGTGGGTATAAAAATTAGCACCGCTCATTCGAATACAGCCCACATGTTGATCGCTTGACGAGATCGAACGGTATCATGGTAGCGTTAAGTGTATAGCGATCTGTTGGCGAAAAGAGGGAGAGGTTCATATGCAGTTACCGAGGCATTTTTTGCCTACGGTGCGTGATGTGGAGTCTTGATATGGCGAAGTAAAATGGGAGGTAGTGCGTATGTAGTCACCGAGGTATAGGTCGCCTAGATTAGGTGAGGAAGGACGGAAAGGACGGGAGTCAGATGGAAAAGGAGAAGGGCAAGAAGTCGATACCAAGAATAGTGGTGCGTGTGGGTAAGTATGAGGGCTTAGAGCAGCTGAGAAGTGGTCAGCGCATGTGGCAAATGGAGTAGCCCCGTATGAATATGGTGCTGCAACTGTGCGGTGACTACGTATCAATACCTTGTCGGTAACAAGTTAAGTGGTGTTCAATGATGTAAATGAATGTAAAAAAGGGGGAGAGAGAAACTGAGGAAGAGAGAATATGAGTGGCGGCGTTCTTATAGAGGAGCAGAACGCCGGTAGCGGATACAAAGACAGAAGATAGTGGGTGGTTCCTGAATAGTTTGGTGGTGATCGTGTTTTGTAAGATACGTGTATAACGGTTGGGTCTCGGAATAGTGTGGGTGTCTCGAAAGTGGGAGTGTAGAGCTGGAGGGTGACTCTAAAAATGTCAGAATGATAGAAAGTGTGGGGTGTGGTTTACACGTGTCCAATTTTATATGCCGTACTTATCCAACAGCAGCAAGATATTGAGAACATAAAAAAGGAATTAGAATGAAAAATATGTAATATTCCAGGCCATTGGTGGAGGGACCGTGGCACGCGTCGTGAAAAAATTCGTTTGAAACAAAACGCATTACGTGGGAAAATCGCGGTGAATCGTGAAGCTTCAAAAATTGTTCGAAACATGTAGAAAATATGGAGAAATTTGATAAGCCTATGGACGAATCAGAAGGTGACACGGAATTCGAATTCAAGGATCAGAAAACCAAAATGAAGAAGACCAATGCGTTTTTGCAGAATGAAGAAAAATGAAGCCCCATAGTCCTCTCTCATAACATAAAGAATGCTCTGATGTAAAACCTATATTGGATGAAGGAGCACCTACCTCTACCGGAGGAACTAACAATGAAGCCCGTCTCTGCAATACGCTAGGCATAGAATTTAAACTCACGCCCGCGTTCGCAATATATCATCATGGATGGGGGACAAACTGTGCCAATGATAAGAGAATTGTAGGAACATGGTACACTACAGTACATGATGTATTTCATCGACCAACTCGGATCCCATTCGACCTCGTGAATGTTGATTCACCGCTTCTGATTGTCCTGGACCTGAACAAATATGCAAACACCCAAAACATAGCCAAGCCATCTCTACTAAAATTTAAGAGACCCACAGACACAATAGTACGGAGATTCTATACGTAACTATCAAATGATGATGTTAATGAGAGGTTAAGAATGAATATTGTCCCCCATCACAAATCTATATTGAAGACGCTGCTGTCTAACGAGGTAAAGAGGAAAGATCTTAATCTTATAAAAAGATACACAGATGCACCAAATCATCTATTTAAGGAATGACCATGCTATTACAAAATTCCATGGTATACTCAGACGGGCTGGTACAGGCCTGCAGAAAAGTATTCGAATCCTGCGACATTTGCGAGTCAACCGGAAAGCCGGCATGTAAGAAAATATTTGTTTGACGAATGTCAACGTTGATTTTAATGAGGAAATAGATGCCGATTTTATTACATTTTTTATCAAGAAGAAGAAATATGAAGTCCTAAACATAGTTAATACTGGTACAAACTATGGGAAAAGAGTGATTGTCTCATCAACATGTGCTGGAAAATGATGAAAATGATTGAATTAGAGTGGTTTTTGAGGCATGAAACGCTAAAGTTATTTGGTACTGGCCTCGCGTTTTGACACACTTGTATAGTTCATCACAAGATCAAGTGCCCTCTATTTATATTCCTGCCCGAGCAGTAGTTTATACGGTCCATCTAAAGACAATTGTACAGAAGACTAAGATAGATGAATATTAACAAACAGCGATTAAAAAACAATTAACAGAGGAAGCTTTATTAATCCAAACACACGGGATATGACAATCGTAAAACTCTTTTTAAAAACACAAATGATATCTTAACAATCTTTTGGAACTACTTGAATCAGAAAACCAAAACATATTCGTCTTCCATATTAATTGGTGGAATTCTATCATTCCTACACGCAATCATTGCACAATTACTCTAGAACAGATTCTGAGTGTCACGTATAAAAGAGTGTTCAAAAATAGAAATCTGCAATTGCATATATCTATTTCATATCCTGTATTCGATAAGTATTGCATCATTATAAAAAAACTACCAATTAATAGAATCTACTCTCTGATCGCATAGCTCTCTCTTAATTATCAGCATATACTCTCATATCGTATCGCTCTCTTAAATAGTAGAATTGATTCTCGTATTTCGTGTCATTTATCAAAAATGAAATATGCATGCTTGATTGATCATACTACCCTTTTTGAATTTGGTTGGTTTTGAGCGAAACGATTTATCACGCCGGCTCAATTCACAGTCAAACAAATCAATCTCTAGGATTCCACTTGCAAGTTTCAACACATGTACTTCAGTTTATGGACTATCTAATTTTGTACCAACATCAGCAGTGTTTAATGACCATGAAATCCACGCGAAAACATCGACTGTAGTCTCGAAGTATAACCTCATGGCATTCAAATCAGGACGAACAGATTTATCAATAGTATTTTTTCAGATAAAAGTGCATAATATAAATCCTTAGAGTCAACAATAACCATGGTCTTAATTTCCACTCCAAACAATTTATTCAAAGCATTATTATGCATAACGACTTCACCAAAGGCCTATCTTGCTTCAATAACTTCAGCAGCAGGTGCACATTTAGCTGGACGTCTTGAGCGATGGGACGCCCAAGACAAGAGATTGATATGGATTTCTTTTCATCACAGTACCAACCATAATTCTTACAATATAACCCAGTTGACTCCCCTCTTTGGTATGACTTGCATCTGCAAAAGAAACAAATGTAATTTCGGCTACAGTACCAGTTTTCGGATGTATATATGTAGTTAAAGTACCAAGTCTTTTAAAAACGTTAAATCCATTAAATTGACTAGCAATTGCCGACACATGACAATCACCCATTTTTTTGTAAGTGGCTAACATAAAAAGAACAGAAAAGAGATGCTGTATTCTCAAGACATCCGATAGATGCATTAATTGACATAAATGATTTTAATTCCATTCCGTTCACTTCTTAGTCGCACTGTATACGACGAATTCTAGATATAGGATACGGTTCGATTGATTCTATCTTATCATTGGTAAGAATAGATACAGTATAATCTTCATTCTGAATTAAATTCATACCATAATATTGAAGTGCATCAGGTCCACGAACAACTTCTCTAAGGTCAAATTTTTCGTTGAATTTCGTTATAAAGTTTCACATCTCATCGTCTTACCAGTTACTAAATATCATCAACAATTTTAATTTCCAGCAATAATACATCCCCCTTCTCTGAAAATAACGCAGAAAGTTGCGGTATCAACTTTACTTGTTATAGTCCAAGTTCTAAAAACAATTCATCACTTTGATGTAGCCACTTTTCATTTGAATTAATCAATCCATATGAGGAAGTTTCCAACAACTATAATTTATATCCATATTTCGACTCATATGGTGGTATTATATATACATCAAACTGAGCTGGAGCAGTTTGTAGAAACGAACCTTCCGTATAAATTCTGACGATGCGCAATTCGCGCATTGTTGCAGTTGAAGCTACGATTATAATACCAATTGGGGAACCCATACAACAGTCCATTCTCAAATTTTCTTTGTCAGAATCCTCATTACCATGCCGAGCTATCCAGGTCTTAAGCTTCAAATAATGATAATCATTCAACTTGAGCTTATATATCGTATGACTACCAATTATATTTTCTGACTTCGGTACACTATACCGAGGAACAGTCTTCACATTCTGTAAACATTTTACTTCTTCATCGATATAAGAATTAACAAGTGGAGCAGGATTGAAATCTTGGGCCTGATGTCTCATAAATTATTTATCCCGAAGGGAATCAAACATTTTATTGAGAAAAATCTTGCTCATTGACTTTCAATGTAGCTTCAAAACCAGACTGAGATTCATTAATAGCATCATTATTGGCATATTTCCATTTTTCATTTATCAAATCTAATGTTTCGACATCTTCGTCATCATACAGTACCACGTGTTTACGATCATCGTTGATTGTATTCACCGTACCATTAAAATACTGATTCTCTAAAAGCCAATAAACTTATATTCGAGAACCAACTACAGGTACCATTACAGTATTACCATCTAACATATCAAAATTACCAGGAGGTTTAGTTTGAATTTTATTGTCATCGCCATCATCAGATGACGGTTGATGGTCCAAACATGAAACTAAATTCATGTCTAGTTCATCAATTTATTCCTGGATTGCAGTTGATAATTTGTTCTCGTGCTGAGCAGTACGAACATATTCGACTGCACCACATACTACTTTACCCGATTTTCCAGTCACTGTTACAGTACCTGCAACAACATCAATCTTAATTATCTGTCGTGGTGACAACCATTTACCACGTTTGGATTTACTGTCTTGCACAAATACCTATACCATATTACCACGTTTAAATTTACCACTGCTGTAGGCGTTCGATCGCAAAATCAACGTCAACTTTCGTTTCACAATCAGCTCATCATGAGCGGATTGTAGTACACCACAAACAGTAATCGGACGTTGATTTTGCCAATGAGGGTTTCGAGAACCTATTCGCCATTTCAAATGTTGATAAAGTATCAGAACCATACAAATCGTTTGATATTCTAATCGCACGAATTACCGAAATTGAATCTGATGCAGTACCATCTGCAGACATTAAACTTTAAATTACAGAATGAATTGAACCATGATTCTGCTCAATTGTATTTTTCTGATGATGTCGAGGTAGTACAGGACGTAATTCTATACCATTTTGAGATAAAAAAACTGCCAAAAAACATCATTTTTGAAAGCTCCGTCAGCATACACAGTTGACGGAGGCCAAAATTGTGCAAACTAATCCAACTGCAAAGGCATATATACATCCTTCCATTTCCGTAGAATCTGCAATAGCACCAGCTGAAAATCTAGTTGCAACATCTATCAAATGAAAAATCGTCACAGCATCCAAGAAAAAATGGTCGATACATACAACATCAATAAAAATCCTAATTTAATGGCGTCATTGAGACACGGCGATTCGGTGGAGGAGTTGACGATGCTTCGAAACTCTGACATTCAGACATCATTTTTACCAGATAATTCTGAATATTCTCAATCCATAATTTATTTCTTACCAAAAGTTTTCGAATATCTGAAAATGACGCATGTCCACACACATGAGCATGAACACGATCTACAATTATACGAATCGACTACCAATTCATTGATTCCAGTGAAGCAGGAGCTGAAACCAATACTTGAGTAGCAGTAAGAGCTACTATATTTGGAGAATCATGACCACAACTGCCGTCTTCGACAAATCGCCGGATGTCTATATGACTGTGATGACCACTATCTCTCATTTGAATTCTACCCCTTGTACAGATATCTGGTAGATAGATAGAATTTGTACAAATATATTCAACATTAAATCGACGAGATAGTTGTCTCGCAATCAACCATTGGGATGAACCTTCGATTACCGAAAGACGAATTGATACCAGATTCGAATTATCTGCGAGAGAATACAGTACCACTGAAACACGAATCTGGCGCTTATCACTACTGTGAGCACCACAATCATAATTCCAATATTTATACTGATTCAACTCCAATGAGTTTGGTTGTAACTCGTATTTCTCAGAAGGATTTCGAGTAGGTAACAGTTTCAATTCTACTTCACCAATCGCATTGTAGACTGCTCCATCATCTGCAAGTGGTACAATATCATAGACAGCTGCTTCAGAAATTGCAGTATCACTCTGATTAGTGTCATCTGTATTGTATAAACTAGAATTGACACCATCCATGACTTCATTTTTACCGTTATTCTTCCTATTTCCTGATTCAGAACCATACTGAGATGAGCCCGCATTTATTGGAGTATCAGAGCATGTCACGCCCTGACGAAGCGTACAATCAGACTGCTGATTATCCCCCAATGACCATATTTATGGCATTCATGATATGGAAACCTGTCTTTCATTGCAGCCAATTTATCAAGAGACCTATTATTATGACTATTTAAACCATATTTCTGGCTATTATTACCAATATTGAATATCATAGCCTTATTTTCACTCAATGACTCATCATTGAGAGATAAATGGTTCGACTTCGATCAATCACATTGACGGAGAACAGATGCAATATATTCGTATTTAACTTCATTCATCAATTCTGCTGTTTTCACAGGAGTCTGAGAATCAAAAGACCCTGTACTGTAAACACATGCAGCAAGAATTGACACCCGTTGATTGTCGTCCATATCCGCATTTGAAAGCAGAACTAATGCCAATAATGATTCTTTAATTCCACCAGTACCGTGAGCAATAAATTTTAATAATTCAGCACTGAATTATGACTCAAAATTCCTCAGATTCCGAGAATTCTGACGACAGGTTGATAGTAGAGCATTTAAATCTCTAAAAACTTTAGAAACAACAGATAGTGGATCCCACTTATCGATCGCATTCACAACATACTGTGCACCATCTTGCGAATTAAATTTCTGAAAAGGAATTGATTTGAAAAAATCATTAGCTCTACCGGAACACTGAGATTTTATAATTCTACCACATAATATTTTACCAAACTTATTTTCGTTGCCGTCAGGGAGAATATAATGAAAATTTCACCATTCAGCAACGCTCCCAGCATACTCATTTTGCGGTCCCTTACCATCTGTACATGGAGCTGTCATCAGCTATCATTAAAACCGAGGACGAGAAGGAGTATTGGATGAGTTTGATGAGAGTTCTTGGCCCATAACTAAAGAAAATTGCACAAAAAAGATAGATGAATATTCAAGAATGACTGAAATAGCTAAGGTAGAAGCAAACAGCGATTATAAAACAATTAACAAAAGAAGCTTTATTAATCCAAACACACGGGATATGACAATCTTAAAATTTGTGTGAAAAAACAAATGATATCTTAACAAGCGTTTGTAACTACTCAAATCAGAAAACCAAAACATATTCATTTTCTTTATTGATTGGTGGAATTCTATCATTCCTACACGCAATCATTGCACAATTACTCTAGAACAGATTCTGAGTGTCCCATATAAAAGCGGGTTCAAAAATAGAAATCTTCAATTGCAGATATCTATTTCATATACATTATTCGATAAGTATTGCATCATTATAAAAAAACTACCAATTAATAGAATCTACTCTCTGATCGCATAGCTCTCTCTTAATTACCAGCATCCACTCGCATATCGTATCGCTCTCTTAGTTAGTAGAATTGATTCTCGTATTTCGTGTCATTCATCAAAAATGAAATGTACGTGCTTGATTTTTCATACCATCCTGCTCGAATAAACTTCTCCGCCTACAACTCATATTGTCACTACTGGAAAACTTGAGCGATTTTTTTCCCAGTTATGTAACAGAAGATTTCAAAATTATATTTGAAATGCCAAAGGACTGTCATTTTGAAAATAAAATAACGTTGAGGCATTTTATTTTTGTATCTCTAACATCATTTTGAAAATGAAAATGTCAAATTAATTTTCAAGAATATGTTGAAGATATGTAGTAGATGTTTTCAATTCGGTCTGTTGGCCATCATAAGATAGGAAACATATAACGGCGTATCATTAATGATTATTTTATTCATGATTAGAGCTTACTAAAATTTCTTTTCAACCATATGCTTTGAGTACTTTCAATTAGCTTTAGCCGCAATTTTCGCTTCCGTTACCTCCTTCCTGCATACAGAACAATATTTCTTACATTTATGACCGACTTTCAAATAGAAGGAATCCTTGCATTTTTTGCATGTACGTCTTTTCTCATCGGGTTGGTCGGCAGTACGGTCTTGGTTCAATAATGCTGCTTGGTGCACACTTCCAGCAACAACAAAATATGACGATGACGGAATATCCCTTATCGAGCTACCTTCTTCTGAAGAATGTGATGGCGAAATTGGTGATATGTTCATTTCTGAAGACGAAGACATTTTGATTGGGATATTAGATGTTTATTGAGGTTCAGGATGGGAGTTGTACGTGTGAAATGGTGCTCCTTTTTCCTGTGGTTGGAGAAATAGGGCTTTTATATAGGGTTTTTCTACACTTGGTGTTTGTTGTATTAATGTACTGCCAAAACTAACTTCAAAGTAAAAAAAATTTAAAAAATACCGTTGTAATTGTTATAGGTGAAATGTCGTTACTATTTATCAAAACTCTTTTGTGCTTTTCTCAACACTCATTTGAATAATCAAAAAATCATTTAATTATTAATATGTAGATTTGGTGGAACTTTGTTACGATTTTCCAAAGAACAGATTGATGATTTCAGATGATAATGAAAAGCAATTTGTATTCGTTTCAAGCATAGTGTTTTTCACCTAAATTTTGGGATGAGATATCACTATGTTTCCCAAAAGGAATTTTAAAATTTCAAGCTAAAGTGGCAAAGAGGTTTCTTCGTCATCGTGTAATGGCGTTACTCTTTCCCAAAAATAAATATACAAGTAGAACTGTATAGAGGAAAATAAATTGCCTGCTTTGCGGTAATGAAGATAGTATTTTGAAAAACTAATTTGAATCTTCCAAACTATTGTTAGAAAATTATCAAAAGCAATTTGTGATTACTTTGGAGAAAAATTGATCAGGATTTGAAAACATATTATGATGTCCAAATGAAACAAGAAAGTATTCGGAATTCTGTCGCACTTGCCATTATATATGCTAGAATTGTATTGGTCAATACAACATGTTCCATTTCAGATAAATAAATCGAGGAATTTTGCTATATATTAATATCTTATTGTAGGGTGTGGTATGCAGATGTTTCTGAATTTACAACGTGAACCATACCATCTCAATCAGCATCAAGCTGGTCGACATGGTAAGGGGCACTGGTCGCACCAGAATGATGGCCAAAATTTGATTACGAGATAGTGCCATGTTTGAAACAAGTACAAAATGTTTTTCACTATCTTCCGAAATCATCAAATTTGTTTCGGAAAATCGTGACAACTTTCCACAAAATCGACATATTAATATTTAAATGATTTTTCAGAATCTTCAAATGAGTGTTGAGAAAAGCACAAAAGAGTTTTGATAAATAGTAACGACATTTCACCTATAACAATGCCAACTGTATTTTTAAAATTGCTTTAAATTTGAAGTTAGTTTTGGCACTACAATAATACAACAAACACCAAGCGTAGACAAAACCCTATAAAAAGCCCTATTTATCCAACCAAAGGAAGAAGAAGCACTACTTCAGACGAACAACTCCCATCCCGAACCTCATAGACATCTAACATCCGGACCAAAATGTTTTCGTCTTCAGAAATGAACACATCACCAATGTCGCCATCACATTCTTAAGAAGAAGGTAGCTCGATAAGGGAGATTACGTCATCATCGTATTTCTTTGTTGCTGGAAGTGTACAGTAAGCAGCATTATTAAACCAAGACTGTACTGCCGACCCACCCGATGAGAAAGAATCGGTACATGCAAGAAATGCAAGGATTCCTTCTATATGGAATACGGTCATAAATGTAATAAATATTGTCCTACATTCAGAATA
>JAULBU010030031.1:0-16768 GCA_032358235.1 Odonthalia washingtoniensis
TAATATATGCTATATAATATACAATATTACATATTCACTATTTTATATATTTATATACCCATACGCACCGCATCCTAGTGATATAAGCAATATACATACCAACATTTCTGATACGTTATTGATAAATTATCGTAGAATACGGTAATTTTAACTGCACATCTCGGATGTACTTTGGATGTCACATTAAATTTATCTCCCATGAAATGTAGAGTTTGTAATGACTACATGCATCCGAACTGCAAATATCGCAGTTCGGATTAATGTCCCCATTCAGTTTCCATTCATGATTTGTAGATTCTTTTGATGATACATACACGTCACGTCCAACATTTCCAGTTCGTACGGATATTTATACTGCAATTTATTCTGTTTGACACGGTCACTATAAATGTACACTACATACATTAGTCAACCATTGTAAGTTTTGGTACCGTGTCACCCCACCGGATATCCACCTATCGCAGTTATTGGGGACAGCAAACTAAGAAAATCCTACACAACATGAAAGTGTTTTTGAATGTGTCATACAAATAATCTTCAAATAGTGAATGGAATGGGCCATTAATGTGCCCTACATGCAATATTCAAATTGTATATAAAAAGTCAATGTGTCATTCAAATAATCTGCAAATTGTGCAGGGGCCACGTATGTGTCATACAAAAGTCTACAGATACTGTAGATTGCTCAAACACACACTGCCTTTACCTTCCAACCTATGAACTGTATAGTGTATGTGACGATTGGCCCCAACTGCGCCACTTAAAATGGATATTCATTTCCAAAAACAGAGACGTGGGGGCGGGTAGAAATCGCGTTGCAAGAACCACGTACGACATAATGAATATAATGGTGACATTGGAAATGATGAAACAGGATGGCATCCTATTTTGTAGGACTAGCATACATTTTCTGGCGACGCAAGGTGGTCACTGGGCACCAATACCTTAGAGGGTGAGTTACATGCTGATAAACCAAACTAACTCCTCCACTTCGAAATTCTATACATGTGGCTCGCCGAGTCTTGGTAGAAGTATATTTTGCTGATGAAGGATGATCTATCTTGGTTTGTATGGCTATTAATGACCAAGGAAGCAGACGCGGAGTAAGCGGTCGATGGTCTTCTATGATGGTTCTCGACGTTCGGAGTTGTACCAACATGGGTATCAGACTAGAGCACACATTTTAGAAACAAAGTAATGGAAGGCCTCCGGTGAAAACTCCGAGTCAAATTCCACTTTACGACAGCCTACATAACTTCGGCGAATGGCACAGTAGAACGCGGGTGTCGTGAAGTCCTCATAGCCACCAGAGCGTTTTTGTCCGAATGTAAGATGAGTACCAAGAAATGGCCACGGGTGATTACGTTGATTCTGTATATCATAATTCACTCTCCCTAAGCACACTGGTTGTTCAAGACACTTCGGCCGTAAACATGAAACCGTTGAATTTCATCCATGGTCAGCAGTTGGTTAATATATCTAAGCTGCAACCTGCAGTTGGTAATATCCATAAAAACGGTTCCACGGTTGCAAAGCATCGCCAACAAACACGGAACGTACGACTTAAAAACAAGAAGTTACATGCACAAACATTCGAGGTGCGGGATTATGTTTTAGTAGAAAAAATAGAATTCTTATCGGGAGAGAAACTTACATTAAGATTGCGGGGACTACGCAGAATATTGGCCGTATTATGGGCGTTTTTGTATGATGTTGAGGATATGCGGGATGATACCACATTACTAGTATATGAAAGAAGACTACGCTTATACAACGATAAGATGGTAAACCAAACGGAGGAGTTGATCGATCATCTGCTTCATAAAAAACAAGGCTTCGTTGTACATAACTTGAAGGACGTCAAATACAATGATATGTAGAAACGGTTCGAGTTGTAGGTGCATTGGAAGGAGTTTGACCTGAGCGAAAGCACATGGGAAACCCTCCAAAATCTAATAGAAGATGTTCTATCTCTAGTCCGAAATTTCCTGACACCGCGACAAAACGACCTATAATGCCATGCGAGGGATTCGTATGTTGCATTTAACTATAGGGCGTCAAAGCGTAAAAGAAGTTGGACGGTTGAACGTTGCGTACGAAGATGATGAACTGACCGTTAGTTTTTATTTTGGTTGTTGTTTACGCAGATAAAAAGGAAAAGGGGCGCGTTTTCCAAGATAGTTAAAACAAGAAGAAGAAAAAACAATAATATTGTTTTTCACAAATTAACAAAAGAACTTTCCCTAAGCGTCCCTGGGCCGGAGGGAAGTGTAACATATTTTGGCGCCAGGGTTATAAATCTCATGTAAACTAAAGGAAACATGGGTGAAAGGTTTACACTGTATTATGGAAAAATCATCTTACAAGTGGCAGGGTCTGCCACTCCGAACACTGCAGTACATGCCACCGGTTAAAGTATAACTCAGATTCATCCAAGAATTTTGATATAGAGATATACACGTGGTGGCGAATAACAACCACACGTGTACATACAAATTAGTCTACACGTGTATATTCAACTCAGTGTCAGATAACGGGAAACATGCAGACATCGGATGTACACCTTTTGCAGGTTCTAGTATAAATGAAGAAAGCAAGAGCCAACCTGAAAAAAGGAAAAGGCAGATAAATTTTCAGTTTTTCAGACAAACCTCACTTTTTTCGCAGAAGAGAAAATACGCCATGGCTCCCAGGGGGACAGAGAAAAGGCTTGATACACCAATCCCTTTCCCTCCGAAGAACACGGAAGATACTGTATGTCCACTCCAGGTGAGAGTAAGATCAACATTTTTGCGAGCTAGGAGGTTTCAGGCTCACTAAAATCTTTAACTTTTCCAATACTTGTGCATGTTTAGTCGTAATCAGAATGATCATCCATATATTCCATTATTCCCAATTACAACTTTCCTTGAACATGTCTAGTTTAGAGACAAATATCAGCTATTCCCGGTGACATACCACAAACATCCGACAAAATTTCATATAAAGTCAAATTACACATGCGACTTCAAGTAGCATGTATGTACGTGTAATTTGACTTTTGACTAATTTTTGTCGGATTTTTGTGGTATGGTTTGAGGCAAGCAAGTTAATTGCCTCAAACCATAAAACGAACTAATAATTGAATTTATTTTCCCTTCGACACCAGGTTTTAGTATCCTGATGGCGGCTGAACGTGGAAGTTATATTTCAAAAGTGAATTTATGAATGCAGTACTTACATCCGTTTATGAATCTTAAAATTCATTCTGATCCCTTGTGACAGTAGAGCACGTAGTGTACATAATATTTATCTAGGAAATGCGAAAAATAATAATCAAATACAGACTGTTGCATATATTATTTCAATGCTCAGAGAGCTTTGTCATTTCAAACATGTTCTAATTCATCTTCCATAATTTTAAATGCCCCTTTCGACTGTATGTGCTTCCTTCCTTTTGGCACATCCACGAAATTGTATGCATTTAATTTCTTCATCGATGAAATTTTAGCGTCAAGTGCTGATTTGTATTTATCTGTATCATCCCTGTTCATTGTCTCTGAATGGGTAGCTGGAGTTTCCGTATTCTGTACCAATTAGTTGAAACACATAACGGCTTTTTATGGTCACTTCTCTACTTGGTTGTTTATCCTCCTGCTGAGCTATTGAACTACTTATTACTAACGATGGGATTAATACTTGATTTGATGGAATATCATTCAGTGAGGAAGATGCTTTATTGAAGATTTATTGTAATTTCCTTGATTCTATAAGACGAACGCTCCTATTTGTTTTATTATGGGCCCAAACTTGGTCGACAGGTCCGTTAATGGAAAAATTATTTCCTAATTGAGCTTCACAACGGATTTAATTTGAATCTGCTTAGTAAATATTATATTTACAAGTCAATTTATTAGACTCTTCATCATCATAAGTATCCGTTTTGTTATTCTTTCTGACTTTTATTCTTGGTACAGATGACAATGAACTTCCACTATTTTTAACAAGAGACCCCATACCGTTCCTACGAGTTATTAATGTAGTAATTTGACGATTTATTAATTATCAAATGGTCATTTGGTTATTCTACAAAATTCACATAGCTCCTCATGAATGAACCTGTTTTGAGTTGAAGTAAATCCTATAGCGTGAAGCCTCTTCAGATAAACTCACCATGACTCCTTGCTTGGACGCTGCATCCAACTTGGATCTTTTTTCAAAGGTATTTAAATCATGGTCACGCAGTCGAACCGCTTGAACACCTTGTGGTCGTCTTTCTTATCAAAGAAACGTTGGTAGGGTGTTTAAGCGTTCTGAAAAGTTGAAGTGGTGCATCCATTGAAAATTTTTGCTGCATATTTAACTACATAGATGTACCACATTTGGTAAGTCAGCATCTAGGAGCATCGTCCTAGTCATCTAAATAATAGATCTGTTCATTCTATCCGCCACATGAATCTGCACATGCGCAGACCCTTATGTCTGTGAATTCCTCATAACTATTATTATTTATTATGTAATCTTGCATTTTATCTGATGCATACTGGATAACTGGATATTGGATATTATAATCTGTTCTAAATATTCGTATATTATAATTTTGCGCTCGCATAAACGCAACATATCGTTCTAAATTGCGCATATTTTTTGTTTTTGATTTCATCAAAAATGTAGCAGTAAGACGCGAATAGTCATCAACGTAAGTCTGGTGATAAAGTACTTCATTTATATTCGGAAGTGAAAAATGACATCACGTATCTGAATATACTAATTTACCAGTACCATTCTTCCTTGATAATTTATTCTTTGCTCTCCTTTAAAAATGATGATGATGTTCCTTTCCTTGTGCACATATTATACAGTTTAGAGGCTGATCTATGTATGATTGTATCATAGATATAAGACCAAGTAGAACTAAATGTCTTATTTAACTAGCCGAGAGGTTTCCTAAACGATGATACCAATCCTTGAAGGGATTTTTATCACCATAATAGTTATACTTCAATTTAATTATCGCCATCTATTTCATGTTCTATATTATTATTACTGTCCGTTGTAATCTTTCTCATATCTGCACACTTCTTATGCATTTTTGATATTCTATATAGAGTATCATCGCCCTTTCTTGCACATGCTACCAATCTGTTGTTACGAATTATGGTGCAATTGTCGGCTTTAAATTTAAAAACCATATTAGGATTAGTAGTCATCTGGTCCACTGAATCTACCTTCTTTCATATACTTGGGAATACACGAATGTCTCCAAATTCTTTATTCCAACACCTTGTCTTGATATGGAGATGCTCGGACCCCGCCTTCATCATTACACCTTTTGTATTTTTATGTTGAAATGTATGTTAGAAATCCTGTCCGTGTACTACACGGGTATATTCAGGTGCAAATAATCATTGGTAGTGATGAATTGCACCCGAATAATCGAGCCATGACTCATTCTAACCACAATCATTGGATCTACCTTGATTCTTCATTTTATTCACTGTGAATGCAAATTATTAATTCGTATCAGCACCATTATGTGCGAAGTCATTTTATTTAACTTTTTGTTTCAGTTCTCATCGCTAGATTTTGGATCTCCTCATTTCTTGAATAAAACATTAACCACTCTGTGGACAACTTTTCCACACCAATATCAAACTTTATTACATTTGTATTTGTTCAATTTGGGTTTAGTAGCCCCTTTCATGTCCTTGAGTTTCCATTTCCTCTTGATTACCTTCCACACGATTACACGAGGCACCCCCTTTGATATTCTTTTTGTTATTCTCACTATTATTCCACGGGAGTTGGTTTGTGATTAATTACTGTGGACTTTCCATATTTTATACCTTGATAATTTCTTAGCTTTCTTCCTTCACGATTTACGCTTGTGGTTGCGGAGGTAGTAAGGCCGTGTATCTCGTACACAGTAGTATTCACACGAACCCTGAATTCGCAGTTCGATCGTGAACGATGCAAAGAAAGCTATCGCACCCACAATTTGTCCGACGATTTAGGATTTCTCCCAAAACTACCTTGTGTTACGTCGTTATCAGAGTCAAATCATTGTGGAAAGCGCAATTTTTTGTCGTTTCCAGACGGGCGGTCATTTTCTTTATTAAGCGGTATCTTTACATTATTCACTTTCTCTCACCTAGAGATCCAGTATTTTTATTTTCATAGGCTTCAAGCCAATGTGGCCACAACACGCATAATAAATCTCACTGTTAGTATTTTCTAACTTGGCTCTAGTTCTAATTAATCATGCGTACGTGTTGAATGATGGTATCATATTATGAAGTTAGCGAGGTACTCCATGACGGTTCATTCTTGCTGAATACTGTAGTATACAGTAATGATGGTTTTTGTCCAACCATGCCCGTGACATTTTTGTACTGTATATCATATCTTGTAGGTGTCCATTGCCACTGGTAGCATTATTATACGTTGTACCCAACATTTTAGGTGTCACATAAAAGTCATTCGAGTTGGCAAACTCTACAATTGAGCCAACATGCACATAGCAAAACAAAGGTCAGGGAACCCCGACCATCAGGCACATCAAACTCCCAATGGATTCACGGAAAGCAACTTTCCTTGCAGGAGGTATTTTATCATCTAGATACAAAGCTATCTCCATAGGCGTGGATGTAATATTTGCGTTGGGAATTTCAAAACTATTTAACTCGGCAGTCGCATACGTCGTCTGAGTTAAGTTTTGTTTCCCATGCATGCGCTGAGTCTCTGACAATCTAAAATCTGAGACATGTGCCGGCCTATTTCATATCCTTCATCTGAATTTATGACTCAGAGCCATATTAACATCCTTAATATTCTCCTGACCATTGCAAGCAATCGTCAAGTCATCCACATACAGTGATATCATGAGCAATGTATCATAGGTATGAACAGTATACAAACAATAATCACCAGGGCTCCGATACATACCCAATAAATCCAATAGGAAAGAACTGATACACCTATTTAACGACTACAAACCATCTTAGGAACAAACGTTCGAAATAGAGCCACCGGCGATTCGTCTGGTTGCTTTGAAATTTCCTTCGTCAACCTTATATTCTGACATTCCCCTGATATCATCTATCCTTGTTCGTTGCTCATGTATCAGCCTCGGAGAAGTTTCAATGCGTCTCTATATACATAGCTTTTGAACCCATCCTGGTATTCATCAAAGAAATAAAGAGCCTCTCCATTCAACATAACGGGAATGGCTTGTAATTTATGATCATCATCAACCAGGGAAAGTTGTGTTAATGTTTTGAATCTACGGATGCTCCTTTACAAATATTGTTCATACGGGCCACCGTATTTATTATCTATTCATCTTCATCCTGAGGGCCTGATGGTATTGTTGGTGATTGCTTCTCCTCCTTCAATTGAATTGTTTTGCGGTTCGGGTCTTATTTCCTCTTACTATCTCTTCATTATTGGCGGGTACCTCTTTATATTCCTTCTGAGCCGTGTGATAATCATATATTTATTTTGGTTATAATGTTATTTCTTCTTCGATGATTCTTGTTCTCAATTCTTGTCGTGCTGATGCTTGAGCCATATTTGATTTCTTCAATGGTATGTGTAATTCTCTGTATAAGAAGCTGGTTACTGCATCTATCTTCGTCTTTCTGCCTACTTTATCGAGATGAAGTCCTCAGTTTACTAGGAATTCATACCACATGGTTGTCATTGCTCTTGACCATTGCTCGATTCCCATTGATCTAAATGTTGTCTTGAAATCCCTCCACAGCCATTCGCCATTTAGCGTTGTATTATTATAGGCATCTTACATGTATTTTATATATGATGCTACAGATCTACCATAAGTTACGAATTGGGCTTTGAATGCTCCCGATGGTAGTGGCATTGGGTCGTCAGGTTCTTCATATCTTTGTTCATCGGAGTCCTGTGTGTCTGGGTCTTCCCCTTCTGAATCAAAATTAGCTTCTTATTCAAGGTTCGGATTAAGTTTTTGATTTTTCTCAATGTTCCTCTTAGCCCTTTCTTTTATCTCGTTTACTGATTAATTCAACCCATTTCCTAATATCTGGTTAGTTGGGTTTGTCACTCTTTCATTGGTCCTAATTTTATTGGTGGTTCCTTAATTATCGGGGGTCTAGGATCCTCGACAATACGAGCTGTTTGGAATTTTATATCTGTGCAGCACCACTATTATCATTGCATATCATACTTGATGCTTTCTATGAAACAGTTATAACTTCTGAGGCTACTTTGTGGCGTTCGTTTCCTTTCCTTTGCAGCTACCCTTTCCTTCCAGTCGAGCTGCTTCTAATCCCCTTTTCTCTCTCACTGTTGTTCCCCTAACCTTTCATGGTTCTTGTTCCACTTCCGTTTTCAAGTTTCCCTTTTCGCCTTCTATTAAATTCCTTTCAGTTACATAAGTAACAGATTCGACACTCCTCTCCGACTGCTACTTAGTAAGTCGCTTGCAACGTAATCTTGTTTGGGGTGATTCACTTTGAACCACTATACCACACGGACAATTTCTATGCCTACATTCCTTGACATTTTTCCTTATCATTGGAACAAGTAAAATGTTCTAAACAAATAACAGTTTTCGGAAAAGATATATAAATATCGCCAACATAATGAGTAAAACTTTACACATATTTTAAATCAGGAACGAGACCTTTCTGAAAGAAGCCTCTACGAATTGAGAAGATCGGGAAGTCTGCTGCTAGATTGAAACAGCAATATCACGTTTGAACTCGGGTGAAAGAAATTCAAATACTGCCTACATTTGAAATATACATTCAGTACTTCTTTTCGTGATGAAATATGTTTGAAACTTGTGTGAATAATTGTGGGAGCTCATGCGTTTGTCGCAATAGTTACCGTGGTCGTAGGAATGAAGAATCGAGACTATGGATATTTGTCGGACACATTCTCCGTCGACTTCCACATTCAAACTATATTCAAATATATTCCTTATTATGTTTTCGATATTTCCCTCGAAATGATATTACATTTAAAATGTTAGCAGTGCACGTCTTGAGGTGGGACAGTATATTATGTGTAGCTTTGGTGTTTTTAATCACCTACCTCAAGTGACGGGTTGGTTGAATGGTTAAACTGACCTGCATGAACCATTCGCAGGTGCACTCGGGATATCGGGGAATCGAACCCTAACGGAAGGTCGAATGACCTTTTTATCAATTTTTCTTCTCCACATTTATGACACACCCGATACATACTCACGGTACCACAGTAGTTGAAAGATAAATTGGTTCTGCTGTCTATTTTGTGTGATGCATGATGCATGATGCGTAGGCGGTAATGAAAGTGGTGTGACGTTTTTGAAAGCCATTATTTTGATGGCCATGAGTATATGTGATATGGAAGAGGCTGGAGATATATTTACAGGCGTGTTTCCTGAATCAAGTGTTGTCGCAATTGTGGAACCGGCAAGATCGATACATATGAGGTATGGATTGTTGCAACATATCTCGAAATCTCTGTGTTCGAGTAGTTTGGTAGCAATAGCGATACAAACAATCCAATTCTATCAGTTATAACAATACTTTTTCTGTTATTGAAATTCAACGGGATGGAAAATATGGGTGACATGTACCGTGCGCTACAACGTTTTAAAAATTCCAAAATTTTTGAAAAGAAATTAAACATTTTGAAATTGGAAGACATGCTATCTACACAACCTAAAACTTTATTGCCGTTACTAAAACTATTTTTCAAGGAGTTAAATGATGACCATGAGAGTAATAAAAAATGACATGCACCAACTGAGATATCGACAAATGAACGTGCCGAAATTCTCCCGGTGCTCTCGGCGGGACTTGAACTCGGATCTTACTGTCACAACGTTATATATGTCTCCCTAGATTTACAAGTGGAAATTCCTATCCTGGTGTCAGGGGAGGCCATTTTGTTGCTGTGCTTAGACAAGCCCGTGAAAGGGTTGATTAGTACTCCGAATTTCTTCTGCCACTCGCACGGGTGAAGTCGTTGTCGGATCTGTTCCTTTTGAGATACAGCGAAAGTTTGGGTTCTATTCCTTTCTTCATTAATAGGTAAATTTATTTTCTCTTCCTATTCGTCGTGGTATATCCCCTCGTTATACTTTTCATGGCTGGAGTCGGTCGAGATGACGCACGTGTCATACTTTACAGTATTCTGGAAATCAAATCGTATGTGGTAATTAGAAATTATTAAGGTAATCGGTTTGAATTATATTCACAAGGCTAGACTCGTGTTTGAGTTTGTACTGTATAGAAAACCTGTGTTTGTGTCACAGACTGGCACACCTTTTTCTTCCTATTATGGTCCTTCTCTCTTGTTTTGTTAATGACACTCTAGCTTAGTTGTATTGATACTGTCTTAAATAAAGTCCATCTGTCACCTTGATCATGATCCTCTAGATATATGATAGATGTACTGTATGTGGTGCCGCCCCGTCACCTGATGTTATCATAGTCCTTGTAGCTAAGTCATTTATTTAATTTCCATTACGGTGTCACGCATTGACACACAAACGTATTATTAATCTGTTAAGCAAGTTAACATATACGTGTTATACTGGGAGGAGCATGAAAATCCCAGAGAGACTGTAATAAACGCTGAGATAAAAAGACGCCAATATAGATTGGAAAACAAGATGGGAGATCAGGGCACTTTGTCCACCGACAAAGGGGTCACCTCTTTAACCCGACACCATCCCGCTCGCCAGATAAAAATGGAAGCATAGATAAAGGTGCGAGAATTGGAGGATAATCCCAAAGAATCTGCGGAAATCTAACCGGACCAAGGAGAAAAGTCGGAATTCCACACTTCACCACCAGATTAATTGAGATCAAATGGCGGAGGATTACCAGACGGGTACGGAGTCGATCCTCATGATGATCCTGGTGGAGACAAGATACGGTGAAGTTCATTTCAGCTGCGAAGAGAGAGGTATATGGATGACACTGACCGATTTCAGTCAGAATTGTTTCGTTACGCATGTAGTAAGATCGTACTGTCGGGTGTTTTCAAAATACCAAGGCAGATACTATTACACTCTTCATGTGTAATCATACTTTCATTCGTTAATTAAATGGTCTCCCATCATATGTGCACAACACTGTACTCACTGTCGTACCGTAAATTGTGTAGATGTCTAGGATGTTTTTCTGATATTCCGTTACCTTATAATGCTTATGTTTTTCTTTCCTCTTAGGGTGTTGTCAATTCAATTGTTATCCCCACATCTGTTTATGCTATTCTTATCGCCTTTTTGCTATGTTTCTCCTCGTTGGTTAAACTTTCCTCCATCTTGTTTGACGAAGATCCCGTAGTCTTATTACTTCCTCTCCCCCGCCACTTGCGACGTTACCGTCGCATAACCTATTACACCATCTGTACCTATCATCACATCATCCCATCTACCCGCGGTGCTATCTTTCCATCTTCCCCTCGTCGTTTCCTCCCAATCTCCCTTTCTCTTCCATTGTCGGCTACTCCCCGTTTCCCTCTTCATTCTATCTTCCTAATCGTCATCTCCTTCCCGTCTTTCTCTTCCTTCATGAGATAATACGCACCTTCCGTTTTCCCTCTCTCACGAATCGTTATAGATGAGCTAGCGATGAGTTACATCGACAGATGAAGCTCCAAAAGAAGCTCGATATAACATACCTCGATTATTCGTTCTCGAGAGACAGATTCCTTACTGCAGTGTATATTCCAGTGCTACAAACGGCTTTGCGGGACAGGATTCTAAGAATCAGTCAACAGACGGTCAACCGGATCGCTAATCAACTTTATGACAATCCCAAGTCAGCCGGGACCAGCTCCGCTTGTCTCACAAATCTATATACTAGTGAGGCGAATTACTCCCATGGGAAGACTTATTGGAGCGGGGAAAGTAATAATATCAGCAAACCTTTGACCATTGGAAAAAATCGAATCAATCCTGAACCGCATACCACCCTGAGGAAACTGTGTCCAGGATGGATGGGCGGTGTAAACGGGTAGTTCATATGCGGTGAGGATCACCTCACCAGGACTCGAAATTCCAAGGAAGATATCACAAAGGCAATCGAAAAGTTGAAAGAACCACGCCCTCAATCCTTTATGAAGATTGGATATTTAGCAGTGGTTGAAAACATGGCAATCGAAGAGTTGGAGGAAGAAGAGGAGGTGGATGATGAGCAATTCAAATGGTTGAAAATAGAAGATGATGACGATGATACTGACGTGATATGTATGACGATGGAAGATTATAATACCCTGTGACAAAGACTTTCCAATAGCTGGTTCTGGCACGGTCAAACCTATGAATAATACATGAAATCAGCCCTCATCACTATGAACAAGCAATTATAATTAACTGTAACCACCACATTCCAGTGAGTTCGACTGGACACCGCGGCCAACAGAAGATCGATTACGAGTAGAAACCAATATCTAGCATATCAAAAAGAGTCTTGCAGAAGCATTCCACTACGCCCCCACCCAGACGTTCACTAGAGGACATAGGTGAAATTGGTGAAGTAATTGGATAAATTATAATTCAGATACCATTCATGAGCTGGATTTGATAATAGATGTCTATTTCGCGATACTTGGCAAGTACGTTCCATCCTTATGATTAAATAATGATATGATCGACAATGGTCTAGACATGAGTTTGAAAGGCCAATATCCCCACGTAGGTAACCTTCGGCAGCCATTGTCATTGGATAATTACTTCTTCTTGTACCGTTGGTCAGAAGCTGATATCCCGTATTCCTTGTATACCGAACAACAACTTCGGTGTATACACAGGAATTTCGGTGACCCTTTAATCAGGACAACCCACCAATTATTGAAACTAGCCAGCACATCCGCACTAACAAACGAAACGATAATGGAATTGCAGAAGATAGCCGACGATTGCAAGATGTTCAAAATGAACGTCGGATCGCATCATCGCTTCAAGCTGACTCTTGGAATATGAGAACTTAGATTAAATAACTGTGTTGTTGTGGACATGATGTTCGCCTCTCCCAAACCAGTCATCCACATGACGGACGAGAGTTCACATTTTACCTCAGAAAAGTTTCTCAAAAACCAATCTGCCTATGAGATCTGTAAGTCAATATTACGCAAGTGGATCCATTCATATATGGGACATCCCGACTTTCCCAAAGTCGATCATGGTTCATCATATGTTCTGCGTGAGATAAAATAGAACGCCTTGGCTGCAGTAATAGTACTAGAAAGGCTCCCATAGAGAGCCCCGAATCCATGGGTATCATATAACGGTAGCATGTGCCCCTTCTAAATGAATTCAACAAAATTAGGCTGACTTTACGAAAAGATGAGTCCAATGACAGTGATTGTCTCCAGGTGGAAGTTAATGCTGCCAAAGCGACAATGGGTTCGGAGGGAATCTGTCCAATGCTGCTCGTATTCGAAGCACTACATATTCCAACAAGAACAAACCCTCCCCACACCAGTTAGATCCCCAAAGAACAGTGGAGGCAGAAAAGGTATCTATCTCGCAAGAAAAGACAAAACGACGCATGACGTTTGCAATACGATACCCTTGTCCTAAATCGAAGGTGTTATCACGTTAATTACGGGAGCGGCAAGTAGTATTGCCAGTCCTGGTGGACCATGCGACATAAAAACGATGGGAGGGCCGGTATAAGTATATTTCCATAGATGGTGAGACATTCGTAATCCAATTACCAAGGGGGAGGAAAATATTTCTGTCTGTCTGGGTAAATCCATGGGTAAATCCTGACCACACCTCGCTCCATGAAACAACCACGTGCGGAAGGGAGGTATACATAAGATCCCCAGAAGAACTGGCATTTCCAGATGGATTTTTGTTACTGGTAGTCAAGCCGTTGCGATGATGGCCTTGCATACGAGCAGGTTTAGAACGGGGATATCATGGTTGATGGCTATAAAGAAGTTGAATATTTATTGTATATTTTAATGGTTTTGGTTGATAGTGTTGCCTTCGACAGTTGGTTTTCTGTCCAATATACCACGACGCTCAGTTATAGGATTGGATAGGGAGATGTTTTGAGCAGGAGGTACTTGGAATTTATGTTCTGGGGCATGTTTAGTTGGTACATTAGGTGTGTTTGGTTTATAAAAAATACTTAAGTAGGGAGGAAATTTTCTTTCAATAAATGGAAAAATATAAAGCGAAACATTTAATTGACAACATGGAAAGCAATTTTCATCAAATTGAAGGGTGTATTGGAGACATTATCGTCAGTGCGTTTTATTGTACCGATCGGAGTGGAGAAGAGCGTATTGTTGTGTGTGTATGTGAATAAAATCAGTTTTTATAGCTGAGGGTTCTTATGACTTTTCAGATGCATGTGGTTTGATTTCGGATTTTCTGTGCGTTTTTCCTTTTCGTTTTTCACGTTTTTCTTCTTCTCCTTTCCTACAGAGGGTCTTTTTTATTCATCAAAATTACTATTTATTTTGACAGAATAGAGATCAAGGTTTCTCATTCATTTTTGCTTGACTTGTTTTCTTAATAGTTTCTACTACCAAGTTGATTTATACTATTATGTTTATGGTTTTAGACAGCTGAATCATTGATTTCTGTTTTTCACCCGATGTTTCACTTTTGTTCAGTAATTGCAATGATTCCAATTCTTGAATGATATTATAGAAATCTGTGTCCCAAGTGACATTTCCCAAATCACCCATACGTAGTTCTGTCAAAGTTCATTCCCATTAGTGAACCTTTTATCTCTCAGCCATCAACAAAATCGGTTGATGTCAATCTAGTTTTATTTGATGATCACCCATATAAATCATGATATAACAATGAATTAAATTATTTAATACACTTTCTCAGAAACTGGTTTTTGAGGAATGTTTTTGTGTATAAACAATATCACAGAGCTAAACAATCCTTTTAGCTGCATATATTTTTTCAAGGACTGTTATAATCTCTAATAGTTTACCCATTTTATGCATACACAGCCGAAGCGGATCGTCGTTCAGCGAACTAACGATTATGGAGCATGCTTTACCGCATGCCTCCTAATTACAAGAGTATTCTATTTTCATATACAGACCTTTAAAGCAGTAGTGATATGAGGTTTACAGAGATTAAAACCTTCTTTTGGTAAGCCTTTAAATTTATTTTAATTGAAATTGAAGATTATGTTCTAGTCATTATCATGATATTATAATACAAAAAATAGGCAAACGTTTAACAAAAAGAAAGATGTCCATGGAGAAAATTTGATTTAAGTGGTAAGGTTAGCTCCATATTATTATGGGAGCATAGAAACGTTCTGACATCAAATATTTTATAACCGAGTAGTGTGCATGAAAAAACGTGAAATTTATACAAACAAATTGTATTAGAACTTTTTAACTAACATAATAGAATTTGAAAACCCATTTCCAGGACCGTTGGGGCAAACAGAAGGTTTAATTAGTCCGGTGGAAATGAAATCTGAAAACCGATTTTCATTTTTCTAGGGACAATTCTCATGAAGACTCAGTCGGCCGCTAACAAAAGAAATGGCTTGCAACCTGAAAATTATTTTGAACCCTACAAACTGAAACCCATTCAATACATTGAACACGTTTTTCAACTCTTTCGCCGTCTGTTGCAGTATTTCTACGTCGCACGACGATTCTCCTTTTCCTCCTCCGCCTTCTCCGGCCTACCCTCACCATCATATTACTTCAACCAATATGAGGGAGGATGGGTAACTCACAATCAAAGTGAGCGTTATGGACGGAGTCTCAATTTGAAAATTTTAAAACGGTTAATGGATATTCGTTACTGAGTCTCTCAAAATACGTCGCACGAGAACACTCCTCCACCTCCTGCCCTCATCACTTCCTCGCCTCACCCACTGTGACAGTGGGTGACCCACCATCACGGAATACCCACTTGCCGTCTGTTCACCCTCTCCAGAAACCATCAGGGTTGTTGTCCATGACGATTATTGCGCTTAGATATCTCGTGAAGATCGGACATCACCTGTATTTCGGTGAATGACCCAAATCCTGGTTTTTTTCTTTTGACACAATACAAGTGACACATACGTGTCATTAAATTTGATCAATCTAAAATTGCTGAAAACCCTTTCTCCGGGCAAGCAATCTCTGGAAAAATTTCAGGACTCATTTTCTGAAAAATTGTCAGGAAACCTTTAATAAAAAGGCCAATTGTACTTCTCTAAGTGTGAAATATATTACTGTTTATTGAGAAGTAGACAGATACAATAATACAGAGAGGTATATTCACACAATTGTGTAAATGATTAATCATGGTAATTTATAAGAACTACAATAGGTAGTTGTGGATAAGTAAAGTGACTAAAAATTCAGTAATAATGGTACATTCGCAAAAAATGAAGGAGAAAGTGACAAGGAAAGTTTCGTCATTTTTAGTTTTCATTTTTGTCTTACTCGGCGGTTTAATCACTTCACTAATAAATTAAGTGAAAATAATTCGAAATTTAGTATTCTTATGAGGATTTGCAACCAAAGAATAACAAGGCTACAGATCGTTTGTACCGCACGTACCAGTTACCTTGACCAAAAAAATGTTTTCACCGCTGCAGGACTCTATTCTCTAATCTAGTGCGACGGTTGAACAGATTATTACACACCTGACCAAACGTGATGCAAAAAGACAACAAAAAAATACACCGACAACTCCAAATGTTTCTACTTTCCGCAACATGGATGAGGCACGAATGGAACCAGGTATGGTGATTCATGAAGGTATCCCGCGTCGGTGCTGGCGCGATACATGCTCATGAAAGGCAGGAATGTGAGG
>JAULBU010030042.1:0-16768 GCA_032358235.1 Odonthalia washingtoniensis
TCAACGTAACCTCTTTGGGGCCGACACATGGTGTCTTGCTCTTGAATAGGTCATGAGGTACAATTCATTGTAACACTTGTTTGACATTTTTGAGCTCAAACGCCGTGCTTACAATCCGTATATAAAATCGTGACTAATTTTACATCCGGTCACGAAAACGTAACATTGGTGTGACGTTAGGTCACTCTCTCCATATTTTCCCGTGTTCGAGTAATTATCCCTGCACCACGTGTCTTTTCATTTCAGTGTACAGTATACACTGACTTTCTGTCCGACATTTATAATGCAATCCTCTACCCATGCTTGGGCAGCAGGTGAATCCTACTTAAGGGGACTTGGACCTCACACCCTAATAATCCTAATAAATACAAGAAACTTTGATTCAAAAGCTAACCTCGACACTTGAATTTCTCAGTCTATAATTAAATCCATCTTTTCGGATACGATAGGACCTCAGTCTCTCTTTCTAAATCAGCTCCTCCGCACTTTACAAGCGCTTTCCTTCGCCTGACTTACCCCACGTTGTATTCATATCCACCGCTTTACAAGCTCGTTAAGATCAATACGCATCTCATTGATCTACTACCACCTGCAACAATACGGTCTCTCCCTCCCCTTTTTGGTGGAGTTCAAGTAGCAAACGAGTTACTCGAAACTAAAGGTCTCGAACTCCCTTTAAGGTTGCTAATTCCCTTTAGTGCTCCATTTCCTCTTCTCTGGAGTTCATTTCATTACAGTTATGACTGGTTTCCTAAACTCAATCCGAGAATAAGTCATATATGTCACCTCAGCACCCTATTGCAAGACCGTTGTGTCAGAGGGAATATCTATGAGACTAATGAAAGTTCTGTACGTACTTAAGCAGGCACCTCTTGTTAGGAATTCCATAGTAGATACCTTTCTTTGTCAGTGTGCAGGTATTAAACTCAGTGGTGTGCATTGGTGTCTCTACACTATAAATAAGAAGGTAAATTAGAATTGGTAACCACAATTTATGTATATGATATCCTACGCAAGGCAGGAAATGAATCCGAAATTGTTGATAATTTAAACAAAAGATTAAACTGAGGTTCGAGATGAAGGATATGGGAATAACTAGATGATATTTTGAGTTTGTCATAGTGTTTAATGCAGTATTTATATCAATAAATCATACTAAATACATATATAATATACTTCATAAATTTAACATTCAGATTCAAAGGCAATTTCATTTTCATTTGCTGCTAGTACGGTATTTTAAACTTATAATATTTCCTGAATATGGAAACAAACCAAAACAATGTCCATAGTGGTAAGTAATCTGGATTCTCGTTTAGCTAAGAATTGTTATGCGGTCTGATATTTCTCATTCTGCATCAGAATTTTCTAGATTTGTGTCAAATCTAATGAAAATGCATTAGAAATGTTTAAAGAATTTAGTGCGCTACTTTAGAGGAACTAAATCAATTTGGATTGTTCTACCTTCGGAATGATTTTGAGTCCAAAACTGGAAATATGTTTTTGTATTTCGTTAATCATATTTAAGAGTGGAGTTCCAAGTGACAGACCGTTCTAAGTGAGAGTACGAGCTAATGTGAGTACGTTGATGCAGATTTTGCAGCAAGCATGGTCATCTGATTGAGGAGTTTTATTTTTGAATTTGGGTATAGGTCAAGAAGCTCCTATGAAACTAATGCATGGCTTTTTGTTTTTAATTTTTTTTTTAAAATGTTTCTACAGTAATGTTAGAGTTAGTGAGTGTTTGATGGCTGCCACACGTTTTGACATTGCTACAACACGCGAACCATGAGCGCCGTCCATTATGATTATTATTTTAATAGTTCACGTTAAATATAGATGCCAAGTATTTGGCTATTTTTAGTTGAAAAAAGTACAGTGGAAGACACGTTTCACGATGAAGCGAACAATAATTATTGGAAAAAACGGCCGTTACAAGTGTTGTAAAACAGGAGATCGGTTTGTGATTAAAACTCAATTTTAATTGACAGTGTAAGTTGCTTGGAACGAACGGAATCAAAAGAAAACCGTTTTTAAATTGACATTAAAATGTCGTCACGTTTAATTGAAATTAAACATTCCACATGGCATTGGCTCGGTTGTTTAGGGCGATGAAGCCTCAAAAAGTGGATGGAGAAAAGGCAAAGCAATTCTCTTTTAAATTATTAAAAATTATTCTTATTTTATTTATTTTACTTATATATACAACCAACAAACAAAACGCCAATTTCATTTTACAACATTTCGTCCCAACAAAAGCAAAAAACAAAAAAACAAAAATTATGGTATTGATTAATATTAAACATTATGGATGGTGGATTGGTATAGGTATAGCAGCTTTGATCTTACTGATATTCTTGCTTTGCTGTATTGCATTCGTCCGCCGCAAATTCGCACAGCATCAACAAAACAAACGTGAACAAATGAGAAGAACTGAAAGTGATCATTTCGTATGGCGTCGTGGCGCAGCTTCTACTACCGTCGATCCATCGAAGCTTACCGCCACAAAGAAAAATGAATCCAATCATGACCAACTGGAAAAACATTCCCAACCTATACCTCAACCTTAAAAAATCTCCCGGCGAACTAATCTTCCGAATTATCATCTCCAATCGCCCAATCGCCCAAATCGCCCAATCCATCACATCTACGTTTTCTTCATCTTTTTCCCTTCCTTTTCCTTTTCCTTTCCTTTGGATCCAACTCACGCCTATGTTTCGTTATTTTATTACCTGTAGCTCTTTTTTCGTTTTTTTTTTTGTATGTTGAAGAAGAAAAGTCTTCAAAACCGTGTACTCTTTTTTTCAACAAGCAATGACCTTAGCGAAAGTGAAACAAAAAGTCCCCTTCCCCCTATGTGAAAATGTTTCCGTACCTCTCAACAATAAAGATACAAGCCAACACTACTATATTCCGATCGTTCACTCTGTTTTAGGTTGTTTAAAGCATAGAATTTTTAAAAGGACGTAATCGACAACAACAATAACAAATGCACTTCTTCCGTCGTCCCAAAATAACGAAAGAAATTAAATTGGGAAGAGAAATTTGTAGAATTGTGTCATGGTCACACGTAATGGATTGGCTTTCGTATGCTGTATGTACTCTTACACTGTATGAATAGAATTTATCAAAACTATTTTTGACACGTATCATTTTTGTTATAAAACGTTTTTGTCATCCCTCCTTTTTTGCATAACAATGCACACAACGAAAACATGGTGCCCCTCCCCTTATTTTTCAATCGGCCCCCCAGGGCCGTTCCATTAACCAGAATTGTTTCCGTTCCATGATGTGCATGATGTGCGTGCATGCATGGCATATAATATTATAAATATAAGAGATAAAAGCAGATGAGTTCAGCCGTTACGTTAACGTACGTTTTAGCAATGGAAACTGTAATGGAAACTGTTTCCATTCAGTTTGTTTGCCGGCACATGTTCCATTAGTCGACAGGTGGCGCACCTGTGATGTTGGTGAATTGAAAGTAAAAATAATATTCTTATTATGTTTTCAATTTTGGGGAACTACAAGCTCCCCAACATAAACATGCAGTAATAGCCCTATAATAATAATAAAATTTATATAATAAGCTGCTACTGTACAAAATTCATTATGGTTACAGTATTCCTTTACAATGTCATAAATACTGTATTACATGATATATTATTTCATGTACACATTTCCAATTTTCAGTAACCACATACTGTACGTTCTTCATACAGTTAGTTGAAAAGGCTACGAACGTTTACCTCTTTTGTCTCCTTATTAAGGTAATTAGACGTAAATGATCATGTGTAGTGGGGCAACTGCAATTCGAGGTTGCAAAGCTGTGAGGTTGGAAACGAATGTTAACATTTGATAACCGTATAAAAACCGGCTAAACTGCCCAATACAAGTAGCCAAAAATCACTCAACACTACTTTTACAAACAAAACCGTTCTTGTTTTTGGAATTATCCAAAAAAAAAAAAAATTGTCATACATACATCGCCGTTTCGTACATTATTGCTTGAATTAAATTGCAAAAATGTTTAACCCGTAATGAAAACAATGGGGGTGTACGGGACGTTGAAAAACTTCTTTAATATTTTACTAATATTTTCATCCACCCCACCCCCTCTGTGTTTTTTTTGTCTTCTCCCAAATCTTTCAACTAACGACAGGCACAATATGACAAATGACACTCTCCCCATCCTCACACTCAGTTTAACTTTCAAATGTCGTGTTCTTATTATTATCCTTCAAGCTCTCTCATTCAATTTCATCATTCCCCTCCTTTTCAATATGTTTCAGTGTAAACTTTATCAGCCCCACATAACCATTCCAACACAAACATTACTTCTCTCCCCCAACTTCCCTCTGCTTTCCCAAAACCTCTAACGTCCGCACTCTCCCTTTTTCTGTTTCTCTCTCCTCCTCTCCCTCTCCCTCTCCCTCTCCCTCTCCCTCTCCCTCAAATTCCATTTAGCAAGAAAAGAATCGACGCGTTTCGCAAACCATAGTCAGCAGTCACGACGACGACGCCATTTAGGAGTCGTGATTGTCGAGTTACTCGCTCACGTATGACTGGAACAACTCATCCACGATCATGGCAAATGCCATACATTCCACTCATACGGGACCACCAATCATCATCACCTCTTTTGTCATCTACACGTTGTTCTCGTCGTCTTCCTTCTTCTTCCTTTGTGCATGTAAACGTTTCTAAACCTGGATTACTCAGACGTATGTGGCCTGGTGCACGTGTTGCCACCTCAGTTTTCATGGCAGCTATCTTTATCTGTACAATAGCTTTTTTATCCGTATCTACCTTGAATCATTCCCCACATTCTTCATCATCTCATCCATCCGTCTTAATAGGTATTCATCCCAATAGTCATTCCCCTATCCAACTTGAACATACAACCTCTACCATAAAGGAAATAAAAGCAGCAAACGATAATGATAGAATAATAATCAAAAGTCATGATGAAGTCTCAAAACAAGCTATTGCCATTGCTGGGAATAGTATTCCATTCAGTGATTCATCACCTAGTAATCAACAACAGCTTCCAATTGAGAAACAACAAATACATGTCGTATCACAAGCACAAACACAGACACAACGGCAACGTACGGAAATTCGCGATTACCCTGATCCTGGTGACTTGAGTACACTCACACCTCATACATGTCTGAATTACTTTCACTTGCATAAAACAGGAGGAGTATCTTTCAAACAACGTTTATACGAATTCTTTCGACACCCGAAACGATTAAAATCGACGACGAATGCACGTGTGAAGATGTTAGACACGTGTCATGCAGGAATGAACGGCACAACATTAGAACTCGGCAAAGAGTCTGTATGGAGTTGTGATTGGAGAGAGTTGAGAAGTATGGAAGCGTCAGTTCGTAATGAAATAGATGTTGTAATCGGGCATCAATATTGGGAAAACGGTGCTGAAACGTTAATAGCTAAACGAGATGTTCGATATTTTACAGTTTTACGTCATCCACTACATAGAAAAGTGTCATTCTATTATCATTTCTTCGTACGTAATGCTAGACGTAATGAATCCGATGTGTCTGAAAATGAATTGAAAGATTTCATTCTTGATAGGAAATTACCGTCTAGTTCTTTGCTAAGAGATGCAGGACCTGCATATTATGCATCTAGATTATGGTCTAATGGTATATCTGGATTTAGTAATCAATATCAATTTGATATTACAACAGCGGCATTATCGAAAAGTGAATCATTGTCGATGATGGGAAGAATAAATGGATCATCACAACATAATAACGTTACAAGTATGAATATGAATATGAATATGAGTAATATGAGAGAAGTGGCTGTGAAGAAATCAATCAAACGATTAAGAAGAAAATTCATTTTCATTGGATTACAAAGTCAAGAAGCGACTTCACTTTGTATGTTAGAAAAAACGGTGAGGGCTTTTGCTAAAGCACATAGTATTTCAAATTTTGATGGGGTGGAAGGAATTTCGAAAATTAAAGATCGAATGAATACCGGTAGTTATGGATTAGATGGTACGAAATTATGGGCTGGAATGAGTGATTTAGAAAGAAAGGAATATAGAGATGTAGAACAAGTTGACTTAGAAATCTATAAAGAGGGCGTTAGAATGTTCAATGACATGGCGGGTAGATTCGGATGCGATCATCTAGTTGAACGAAATGGTGACGATGATATGGCGCTTCACTGAAACTTTAGTTATAAGTTAAAGAAGACAGAAATGACCAACAAAGAATGTTGCTGTTATAAGGACAAATTTTAATGCACGCACGGTCAATAAAATTTGTGGGGAGATTGTTGCGAATATAAATTAATTAATTAAATTATGATCACAATTCAAAATTTCTATTCTATTATTATAAATGGTGTGATCATTAATTTAACTAAAAACTGTTGAATTTGCTCTGCGCTACACGTTTATGTATGATACATGTTCAATTCCATCGCTTTACATCCTAAATATAAATAAAACTCTCGTGACCCCTCGTTGGACCCATTGTTCCGCCCGCTACTTTTGTGAACGGTGATTGCTAGAACCAGAACAGCTGCGCTGAACGGTGGCGGAACGGCAACGTACGTCCTTCCACATCTCCTCATTTGGTGTGCGCATTTGAACAAAGAGGAACTATAGTAAAGAGGAGGGCCCACAACCGCCTCTCTCGAGATTGAATTTGCAACAAATCAAAAGAGGATCGTAAAACACCAACCCTTTCATAATATTGTATTTTAAACAATGAATTCAAAACAACAAGGACTATAAGAAGAAGGATAGATAGTCAAGGAGGTTCTTTCGAAGAGCAGTTGTGTGACTTTGGTGTGACTTTGCGACTAACGAACAGAGGCATGGTGATGGTGAGATAATGCCCATATTTAATTTCAAAATTTGAAATTTAATTGAACACTTCAACACACTATATCTATTATCTATTATCTATATATCTAATATATAGTTGGCTACATGCAACGGCAGATATATGTGAAATTGTTTTTGATTGAAATTGGTAAAAACTTTCTTTTCTTGATTTAAAAGCAATTCAGTCAGTAAAACATCGATTGATACAGTAATGATTGATCTCTCGTGATTCCACTTAAATGCCAAGTCACTGACATATTATGTCATTCTAGTCCTGGCTGTGTGCTTCATTACATATTATTATGAAACGAACAACGCCCACGTGCCGACAACTGTATAGACGACGAGTGGGTCGTCGTACGGATCCCTTCATAACCCGGTACAGACGTAACGTACAGACCGCGTTTTTTTTCTAGAAACTGGCGTCCCGTCAAGACTATAAATGGGACTTCGGTATGTGGGAGAAGATCTTTTTTTGCGCAAACGCTATCTAATTTGACCACGTGTTGAACTATGCAGACTATGGCAGTGGGCCATGTGGAATGTGTTGTTCATTATTGACATCACAATAATGTGGACTATATGACATTCAACTTCAAACACCAATAGTCATAGAGTGAAGTCATGGGACGGCCGTGGGGGCCGTCAGTGTAAGTCCAGTGTGGACGAGGAATTGGGTAAGAGGACTGTCAATGTTGACTGTAAGTTAGTAAATTTCTAAAATTTTTTCACTCCTTGCCACATAATCAAACCTAATAATAATCCCACTATGTGACGTAACGGTTTTCGGCTTTCAAATTGATTAACTGGTATCGATAATTTCATATTTTTTTGGAGTCCTCACCCAACGATAAAAAGGGCATGCAGATAATAAGATTTGGCCTCTTCCGTTTTTTCAGTCAGTCTCTCTAGTTTGAAGCGACACTAACCTTGTTCACCCAAACATCAGTAAAAAGTTTGTGGCCTATAGCAAAGCCATTGGTATCAAAGTGGAAGTAGAGATTAATAATCTGAATATCGCTCTAATCAACACGTGGAAGAAGAAAAAAGAGGCGGCGGATGTTGATTGCACGCCTGTCATTGGTGGAATGGTTTATTGTACGGTGAGTTGCCGCTTTTTCAGTAAAGGGAATCCTTCAGTGAAAAGCCGTTAAGGCAAAACGGCCAGTGATGGTATCATAGCATACCACTTTCGATATTCCTTACAGTTTGTAAACTGATTTACGGCGCATGCAACAGAATCTGTTGACACGCATCATCTGATGATGCGTGTCAATTCCTTCAAAATCAAAGCAAACCTTTCCATTTCGTTGTCCATGTTTAAATACAGTCCATGTCAGTTACCATGCACTGTAACTTCCAATTCTCTCATCATCACTTTTATTCATGTTCGCACCCTTATTAACCCTTTAAGCACTGCGAGAGCTTAGCCGTGACTATGTTACAGTTAAGCCAAAAAAAATCCACAACGGAAAACTGTCATAGAATATAATAAAATTATAAGAAATGAAACAATGTCATTCGGTAAGAAACTGGGAAATGGGAAATGCCTGAATGTCAAAGTTGATTGACAGAATTCTTTGTATATAAGAAATTACAAACGGCATTATTGGGAATTTTGAAAATTCGAAATCTTCCATTGCTGAAACTGAACGACATGAAATGCCTCATATTTGATATTTTCTGAAAATGAGCGAAAAAAACTAAGTTTTTTTCGAACACTTTAAGAAAAAGTGCTACTATTCATTGAACATCTACTAAAAGCACCGTATCTTCACCACATCAATTAGGACGTGTATTTTATTTAGTGAAGCTACTACTTGAGGAACAATAACATCTGTTACAAAGTAAGTCTCAAGAAAAAACACCCGGGGGTTCTTTATTCTATTCAGGTGATAGCGGTCGGGAATCTTAACAAAAGGAAGCACTGTGTTCTACAATTTATAGCAATAGTAGTAATAACAACAATATACAAGTAGTACCATTTACGGAAGGAAGAGAATCATGTCATTTTCTATATCTGTCGCTGATACAATTAACAGTAATGACAATAAAGAATCAAGTGATAACTGTGAAATAAATAAGTCGTATGTTGAAACAAAAAGTGCGTATGTGGAACAGTGTGAATCACAGTCAGGCTTGTCAGTGAGAAGAAAATGTGGGCACGATGGTTTGAGATCGAAAAATGATAAAGGTAAAAAAAAAGTGACAACAGCTGGAAATCAAAAAAAAGAAAACGAAATAACAAGAAACGATCTGTAATTGTTGACGGAAAAGTAAACGTGTGCTTGGTTTGTGGTCGGTCGCCGTGTTATTGGATTCACACGGTGATGAAGTTGTTGCAAACACAGAAGCAATGGGAAAAGACAATGAAGATTCATTTATTGAAATGAATGTAATTGAAAAAAAACATATACGAATTTTACCTTTGAAAAATATGGTTATCTCGGCAGAAATAATAGGATTCAGTTACCCAATTGTGTGTTGAAAGCCATCAGGCATCACTGGCCTGATTACGAAGGAAGTTATATGGGGTTCAAAGATGAGTAGAATTCATTACTCCCAATGTTTATTTGCGTCTTCAAATGTATTTACACATTTAATTATGCATTTTCTGCGGGTTCTTTTCTGAATGTTAGACTCCGCTTTGCTAATCTGTTGAAGTAGTTGTTGTTTCTTAGATCACATTTATCGACGTCTCTTAAAAAGTAAAGCAGTTCAAGTGAAATCCTTTTTGACATTCTGTACAACCATATGTGGTCCACTTCGGATTTCCACCGTTACTAAATAGTTTACATAAATAGCAAGGAGTATTCTTTTGTACAACATTCTAAATAATGGTGTGACTTTCAATTCCTATATTTGTGTCGTTCGTATTGTCGATGACAACAATACTTGATAGTTGTAAAAACTTGTTCTCCTCAATCCCTGTTCAAGAAAAGGTTCCACTAATTGAACCGCTGTTCTGCGTTTAAATTCACGCACACTATAGTTCACCTCCACTGCAACGGTAATTGATTGTAACAAAGAATAAGCGTTCTGAATAGACACAACCAAAAAATAAGTATGTATGGACATAGGTACCGTCTTCTCCCTCCGAATTATGGTATTCGTCGACCGGAATTGACCGAACAGGTCGACCGAATTCATAAATAAATTGTACGCGACGACACAGCTTGGAAGTTACAATGTCGTGCGGGTCATTGACTCCGTTCCTAACCAACGCTGGAATGGTGCAACACCATGTACACATGACATTGTAAAATATGATACACCCTCAATGTCTTTGCGCGGCGTACTTGAAAAATCATTAGTATACATGCTAAAACCTTCCTGTCTTTAAATAAAATGTATCCGCATTTTTCTGCTTCAGTAGATTCCGTTTCCCGTCCGTTTATCCAATACATGCTCGAGTAACCACGACCCCCTCTCAGAATTTTCTAACATTTTTATGGCTTTATTTAGAGCTGACCTATTGATGCCATCTACAGTGTTCATTCTTATCGTACCCAGCATTTTTGCTTCCCCATCCGTCATTATTAAAAGTTGCTTCGCAAGAACATGCCTCGTATAAAAATCATCGGTTACATACAGTCTACCAGATGCTGTAGGGTAGACTTTTGTTTGATGTGACATTTGGAGACACCATAGTACCGACGGACTATCATTCTTTACTAGTGTCACACACAGATTTTTATCTTATATTTCTTCACTCGTGACTGGTGCAGTGCAGCCACCAGATCCCGTTTTCGATATATTTTAGTTTATCCATTCACGCACACATTCAATGAATGATTTATGAAGAAATAGATGAAACAAACCAAGTTCCTTGTTGGAATTGTATGCGATTGTGATATTACCTGCGTGCAAAATATGTAATTTTGTATTTTCAATCCACTGTTTGATATATGGAACACATTCGCTTAGTTTCTTTCGTTCATTTAGTTGAAAATCTATTAGTTCGAAGTCTGTGCATTCCCAGTCGTCGCTGCCATTCCCGTCCCATATTCCTGCGTCATCACCGTTACACTCTCCGTCACTTGTCTCAGACACTGACATGTCTTTTTTCAAATTATATATGGCTGTTTCGTTTCGTGTTGCTTGTTACTGTCCCGCAGGAGAGAATAGAACTTAAAATAAGGAAGTCAGCACGTGTGTCGGCCATACCGTCCAATCCCTTCTTAGAAACGACGGCAGTTGCGTTCATCCACAAAACTATATTTACATAAAATGTGTAACTTTGCATTACTTCGAATTATCGGTTCCCACTTTTTCACGATACGAGAAGGAGATGCTGTTCGCAATATGAATTGAGACGACATTTTTTATTTTATACAGCAATTTCTCGGATAAAATTATACCTTCCCGTGTTTTTACTGGTACAACGCAGTTGTATTCCAAGTTTGGCCCATTCACATGTCCTCATTTCTTAACTATATCCTGCTATAGTTAAGCGTCCCCAATCTTGTCCATTAATTGGTTCCTCCTGGACTGATTAAAACAGAATTGACCTTTTGGCCACTCACCACTCCTCAATTCATACCTCAACTATACGAGAGTATAATTAATCTCGCACTGCTTAAAGGGTTAACCTAAAACAACCTAAAACACATCAAATTGCACCGTGCAATTGTTAAAGAAACTCGAGTCCACATTACTACAGTATTGTACTCACACAATGCTGTATTTTATTCGCTTAGAGCCATTACATTTTTTCTTTTCTCAAACTATGAGACTTTCTCTCATACACTCCTCTCACACGTATCACATACATTATGGTGTGACACGTTACACGTCACCACCACCATCCCCGAGCCCAATCCAGACAATCTGGAGCCCATTAACCTCACCATTTCGCCTTTATTGATAACCACTATCCCTAAACCCATTTTATCGCCAAACCACAAACAACATCAAAAACCCAAAATGTAAGTACTGAACCATCTCCTATCATCTCTTACAACATCCACTACACATCAAACCAATCTGGATTCCCTCCATTGCTCTTCATTTAGCCTTCAATCATGCACTCATTCCACTACTTAGAACCATATTACACAGCGCTCTCTTTCCCGTCTCACAACATATAAACATCCCTAAATATTTCCACATCACCTGCTCTGGCTGCACGGTGGGAAAGACAGCCCAATGTTCATATGGATCATCATACCACCACACAAAAAACACCTGGAAACTACATATAAAGTGACACGATTGCACCCATACATCCAACATCTGAAAGGGACCATCATCACGTTGTGACTTTCCTTGACGCCACATTACGCTTTATCGTCGCCAAACTCATCCATTATGGATCCCAGATAGTAAAAGTCATACCGCATACCCTAAACTACCTAAAACATATACACGGCCACCAAACATCACGCTTCCACTCAGATAATGCGCACGAATACGTATCGCATATTGTAACATGTTTCCTCAACAAAAATGACACCCACCAGACAACTATTGCACCCCACCAACCACTATCTAACGTCTAGTGCAGAAATTATCAATAGCTTATTCGTGAAAACTGTACGAGCCTCCCTATACCACAGTACTGTACGAGCCTCCCTGTACCACAGTACACTCTTAGAAACTGTTTGGCATTTTGGTATCTTAGATGCCGCTTTTAAGTACAATCACATCCCCCATACAACGCTCTGGAAACCACTCATATCAAATTGGCAACCTGCGTACAAATTTACTATCTCTTTTATTACTTTTGGAGCGCTCGGCACTGTTGTAGAATCCAGTGCATCAAAAAGAAAATTAAATCAAAGATATGGGCCTGCCAGTTTCCTACATAACAACAACGGGACTCATCTCACAATAATTTTCCCTGACACTTCTCAAGTATCATCGTGATCTGTCCCCAAATTTTATCCATACCACCCCAAACTGGACCCAGCTCAAATTCTTTAGTCCACCTTTAAATTATACCATATTCACATCATTTTCACGCCACATACAAACTGACACTCTTCCTCCCAGAACTATTCAACACTTTGGCAAATAACCCAATGAGTCCTTTTGGATGACTGCGTCCTATGAGGAAATTCAACAACTCAACTCCAATAATGCTATACAATGGTTACCATCCTATAACAAACTCCCGAATTTAAACCAGTAGCACAAACCTGTCATGTTGAACAAGACATAAAAATTCAAAAGGGCTAACAATGGTGATATTATAGCTCACAAAGTTTGTTGCACCATCCGTAGAGTTTTAATAACACCACAAATCTACTGAAACCCTACCCTGATCAGATCAGCGCCTACGCTGCCAAAAATCCTCATTTCGCATTTTATTTTCTCATGCCCGGTGTGGTGGAATTAATTGTAACACGTGTTAGACATTTTTGAGCTCAAACGTCGCGCCTACATTAAGCATACCGAATCGTGACTAATTTCACACCCGGCCACGAAAACGTGACATTGGTGTGACGTTAGGTCACTCTCTCCATCTTTTCCCGCGTTCGAGAAATTGACACATCCGCCACGTGTTTTTCGATGTCATTGAACAGTATACACTGACGTGCTGACCAACATTTACAGTACGATCCTCCACCCGCCGCTTGGGCGGCAGGTGGATCCTTCTTACGGGGACTTGGACATCTCACCCTTTTTAACTCTAATAAAGACAAGCAACTTCGAGTCTGAACCTAACCCCGAAACGTTCATTTCGTCGAGCATAACGAAATCCGTTTCGGCTACGATAGGACATCAATCTCTCTTACGAGAGTTGCTCAAACGCACTTTACAAGTGCGTCCCTTTGCCCGACTCACTCCACGTCGTATTCACAGCCACCGCTTTACAAGCACGTTAAGATCAGTACGAACGTCATGTATCTACTGCCACCTGAGACACGACGATTTCCCCCTCCCCTTTTTGGTGGAGTGCAAGCAGTATACGAGTTACTCGGAAAGAAGGATAGTGAACTCCCTTTAGTGCTTCAATTTTCCCTCTCTGGAGTGCATTGCACTACATCTGGTATCCCAGACTAGATGCTCCCTATATGTTAATTGATAACAGATGGACACCGACAAGACTACGGGAATTCCAAAACCGGTATTGCCAAAAACACGGTCCGTGACCGGAATGTTACCCGCGAGATCGCGCAAAGCCCCCGTAAAATATCCAGAGCCGGCTCTGCGGACACTCCTGCACCGCTTGGTGGTCAATCCCCTCATAAGTCAACCATCAAGCGCATTTGCGTCGAAGAATCCGCTGACCTACAAAATCAAGTTACAGACTTAAACAAACGTATGGAGAAGGACCTTACCCGCAAACCCGAACTCGAGGAGAAATTCAAACACGTCCGCTACGAGCTTATGACGATAATTAGGCAGTCCCTTACCGAAAAAAATTCATTCTCCACAGAGTCTGTAGCGGAAGTCGTAAAACCTTTACAGAGACTTGGTTGTAAAAATATTTTTCAGCCAAGTCTCATCAATTGATCATAGCGATATCTTGAAAAAGATGATCGCACAAATAAAATAAAAATATTTTTATGTCTACAAATTTACAAATAATTTCTAGATGAAATTTTTCTACAAATCATAAAGATATAGGTACTTTATATTTAATTTTTATGATGTCTGATGTCAGCGAGCTCTTGGAGCACGGTTCGTCGCAACAACAAAACTCGATTACCGGGAAAAATCCAAAGAACAACATCCCCATTTAGGGTCAGGAAGAGGCACACCAAAGTCTAATCTTACCATCTAAACGGTTTGCCATGGTACATCGTGGTACATCACGTCCGATAAAAAAATCCCAAGCAGCCCGATTGTAGTACCCCACCCAGTAGCTCGGAAGAGGGGGTAAAAGGGTCAAGACGGGGGTTGGCAGAGAAAGAGAACAAAGTCCGAAACGACGGTGGACTGTAGACACTGTCGTGGAGACGAGGGAGAGGATCCGGAAGCTCGCGTGCTTCAAAAGTCCAGTGGATCCTTTCGGGCGCGCGCGCACATGGAGGAGCACTTGCAGATAGTCGTGGTCCCAGCACGCAGCGTAGTTCACGGGGTTTTCTTGTAGGGCGGTCGCAGGTGGTTGTTGTTGGTTAAGTTGGGGGTCTAGTTGGTCGACAGGGAAAAGATGACCTTCCAGTCGGCGCCGGTTAGCATCGACGGGATGGTCTTTATTGAATAAAAACCTGTGGTGTTTACAGACCCGGCGACAGATGTTCGTGAGTGTGTAAGCACGTCACGTGTCCAAGAGCGGAAAAGAAAGGAAAACGAAGGCACAAAGGAAAGGGAAAGAAAAAGCTAAAATGATAAAATTAGTGCGGGGGTGGCCAGTAATCGCCACTGGGAGAGGTACTACACCGATCACACAATTCTAACCCATCGGGCGGATCCAGACGTTTGTCCGAATACGATTCCTCGTCATACGAAGATGATGATGAAACTACGGACCTCGACCCGGATATAATCGATCGGTCTGTACCGTTCTTCGAACGCGAAAAAGGTCCCAAACATCGAGGACTATCCTCTTTCAAACCATCCAATCCGGCATTTGATCTGTTGATGTCGTATCTGTATTGCCACCTGACACAAGTCAGCAGAAAATGCGACAGTTCATCGACTGGAGAATTACGCAGACACCTCAAGAGTCTGGAGCTGACGATGAAAGAACACCGATTTTCGGGCGACGATTCAATGGTTTTCAAATTCCTCTCCAGAATGGTGGAAGAATGTGATATACTCGGTCTGACCGAATCCCAGGCTTACGTGGTTCTTCCCCAGTTTCTTACGGCGAAATCTGCGAAACAATTCCGAACAACAAGAAACGGAGCTCGCTCTGGAGGTGTTACTTTCTGCATATAAGCGTTCCAGTCATTGTTGCCGACGTATGCCACTCCCGCAACTATACTTGAGGCTGTGCATAAATTACGCGGAACGTGGCAGTTAATTAATGAATCCGAACAGGACTTTGCGTCTAGTTGAATGAAGAAGCCTACCGCTTTGGTAATGTCCATGACAAGTTGGAAAAGATGACGTTCTTCGTGGATGGACTGGAACTAACAACTCGAACGATTGTTGCGCGCTTCCGGGAAAATGAACCCCGTCAGGATCTAACTTTCGACCGCCTGGTTCAGTATTTCCAATACCAAGGTGACGCATACATATCGCAACAAGTTGGAACGCGGAATTCAACATCACCCGCTTGGAGATCGAAAACATTACGAGAAGTACACTTCGCGGAAGAATTAGCTGATTAACACTCGACCGAGACCAAATACAACGTGGTAGTACCAGATGATTCGGTCGACACCAACAACTTACTATCCACGTTAATGGAAGAGGAACAGAGTCAGAAAAGGAGCCTGTACGCAAATACGATCAGACCCGGATACATCAAATTCTGCGGATGAGCTTCAACTCCCAACTATGTGGGGTGGAAATTCAACAGAAGAAGCGACCAGACACAACGACCATTGATTTGTCATCAATGTTGCGAATTGAACCACATTTCTCCGAAGTGTCAAATACAATTCTCCAAAATGGAGCAGGTCATCACCAACTATTACAAGTTGTCAACAGCACAGAAGTCTCGTGTGCCTGATACAGCATACCGCATGGAAAAATTGGCGTTAACCGCACACCAGCAGTACAAGAACCCTCAGATAGGAGACGAAGATACCCAAAACAGTGAAAAGACCCAGGCGGCATACATACCACTCGAAGTAAACGAGAACCATGAAAAGATCAGATATGTGCTATCAAATCAAGAAACCATGTTGCTCGCAAGGTTGGGGGACATCAATGTCACCGAACACGCCATTAACTTCATACCCGAAACAAGGTCTTTCAAATCACCACCGTATCGGGCAGAACCAAAGACCAGAGAACTCGAACAATTCGAGGTTACCAAACAGCTCAAAGCCGGAG